>CABFOV010008963.1:4272-21312 GCA_902141375.1 Timema poppense
CCAGTCATGTTCAGTAATGCTTTAGACGTGCTATAGGATAGTGATTCTTAGCTGGGGGGCCGCAAAAAGTTTTCTGGGGTCTAGAAAAAATAATTAGAAACATTATTTGATTATTACTGAAGCCATTTATCTTAAATTTTATGTTTCGGAAGAAAGAATTCGATGATCGTAAGCATGTAAGTACAATAGACTCTAGATCTCCAGGATAATGGAGGGGAAGCATGTAAGTACAATAGACTCTAGATCTCCAGGATAATGGAGGGGAAGCATGTAAGTACAATAGACTCTAGATTCTCCAGGATAATACAAGTCACCGACAGTAGTAAATACTAAAACGAAGCAGCGAAATCAACTCCTGCGTGTGAATAGCACTTAGTAGTACAACTGAAACAAGAATAGACAAACTACCCGCCTCGGGGGCGTAGTTAGCTAACGAGCTAGACTGTCTAGGACGGGGAGATAGAGGTTCGAATCTAAGTCGGGTGAGCTCGGGGTGGTTTTCACTCTCCCTCCACGAAAATGCGGGTTCACTTCCTCTAAATTCAACCTTTCCAATTCCTAACCCTTTATCTCAATAAGTACGTAAGCGTATAACCAGTAGATAGTGCCACCATTTTATAACACATCTTAATGATTAATATGTTAGTAGACACGGGGAGGGGCCACGGAACTATTTTAGGATATTTAGGGGGCCGTGAATAATAAAAGGTTAAGAGCCCCTGGTGTAGGATACATCATGGCTGCCAACGTAAACCATTAGATGGCTACATACCTTTTTATTCCGCAGAACAACCCAAAGAAAAAAATAGAAGGTGGTTCTGGGCACACCCTATAGTTAGTTGTAGATTACTTTAAGGTAATTTTAGTTAAAATTTTGCAAGACTACGCCAATATGATGAAAAGTTTTTCAAATATTTTCGAATGTCAGTGGCAACATTTGACGAACTGCTGCATTGTTTGTCACAAAGTGGTTGCTGAAAGCTGATACAAATGTGAGAGATTCAATCTCACCATCAGAAAAACTGGCAGTTACGTTACTCCGAGATGTCTCCCGTCTGTCGATTTCACCATCCATCCTTCTATTCTTACAGAACACCTGCCCACATACATTAAATGATTCGCTTGTTCTAACAGTTTTCCACTAAAACTATGTTGACAATCATTTCCGGATCCGTGCTTAAAAACTATCAACTTAGTTGGAGACGTTTATACGAAGATCCATTTTGCCTGTAGTCACGTTCCTTCTCCGCCATTAATACAGCATGCTCGCAAGCATCCCTCATACACGTATACATGAAAACATTGAACAACCATGGGGACATAGCACAACCTTGTTTAACACCCTGTTCAATGTCAATACATTCGCTCAAAGCTCCATCCACCATAACGCACGATTTACTTCCATCATGCACCGCCATTGCATCCACACCATACTCTCAAGGCCTTAGTCAGGAGGAGGTTTGGGGGTCCAACCCCCCGCCCCCCTCCCCGAAATTTTATGAACAAAATGTATATGGTTTTACTTATGGTTCAAACCATATCAAAATTTAGGTACAAGTACAAATTAGGAGGTTATGTTGCTATAAAAATCACTTCAGATAGCTTCTAGAACGACTTAGAATTTATAATTTTTTCTAGCCTCCCATGACCGCTAAATAGTTCCCACAATTCCCATTCCGAGCGTGAAGATCTATCCCCTCCCTTTTAACTTATGAATGAATTAGGATGTATGTGTAATTTGTCCTAAGCTTATTGCGTCTGATTCTTTAATTTTATTACTTACGCAAATTATTTATAATAATTAACCTTAGTATATAGCCTTTAGTGTCCAATTCACAGAATGGTGTCTATTGGTGTTAAGAAAAATAGTTGGTTTCACCCATTCGCAGGTACCCCGGGAGAGTTGGGTATTCGTATTTTTAATTATAGGCTATAAATAGAGATTAGAAAGTGTACCATGGAGAGGAGTGTTGACGAGAAGCAGGTAGCATTAGTTTGTATGGTGAATTCATTTGTAGCTATGCGAGAAATTGTGCGGAATAAAGTAAAAAAGAGAGAAATTTGGGTGTCGGGATTTTTAAGGATACGTCAAACGTACGGAAGTAGAACATTTATAAAAGATTTGCAGCTCCAAACGTCCTTGAGTCTATTTTACAACTTTACACACAAACCACAAGAGGATTTTTATTGGCTACTCAGAGAAATCGAGGAGAACATTTCCAAGCAAGACAATAACTACAGGAAAGCCATACCACCTGAATAAATATTAGCACTAACGCCAACATATTTGGTAACTGAAGACAGCTACGTGAGTTTGATGTACCTGTTTCGAATTTCAAAACCTGCAGTTTGTACTTTCATCAGACCACCCCATAATGCACTACTGCAATAGAAAACAACAGTCGCTACAAAATAAGTACACACAAGTATGAAGATGTATCCAGACTGTAGTAAAAACACCCTACTATATAACAATACAGCACCCTAACCTTTAATTAGAGTGAACCTATGTAAGGGCGTACAGACATTATATTTATAATTGTGTGGGACGCCTTGCTCAGGGAATATAGGTATAGCAGACTTTAGGACCACCAGGAGTCATAGGACCTATAGAAATGGATGGTAGCACAGGTACACAGACCACCAGTGTCTAGTAAATTAAATAAATATTCAGACCTTCTGTGAAATACGATATTTTAGTATATTGTGTCAGTGTAATTAACTTATTGAACATAGACTATTAGATAGTCGCAATTGGATACAGTAAAATGAGACGTAACAGAACAATAAAATACAATGAACAAAACAAACTAAATACCTTTTCAAATTCATAATTATATGATGTGTCGTCTCCATGGCGAGAAATAGTAAATAGTTTTCATAAGAATTTTAAAAAATCTCATCTAATTAGATTTATATTCATTTCAATTGAATAAGTATCAATAATTAATTGTAAAAGTTTATAAATTAAATGTATTTAATAGCTTTTAAAAACAAGTAAAGTAATACTTGAAAATATTTTCTGTCTTCAAGATAGATACAGAGGGGACGCATATGAATCAATATGCATTCCCTTTTGTTCTTTAAAGAAAGTTAGTTAATTACGGGATAGTTCGCCTTTCAGATATATTCTCCTTTCAGTAATTGAGAAATGTTCACAAAGAAAAGTTATTTTCATCACTAATGAATGTGAAACTATCCGCCTTGCACAAAAGTTGATAAGTTTTTTAAATAAGAAATAGTCATTTGAATTCTGCCGTAATGATTGAAGATAAGTCGGTTGTTGGACTCGAGTAGGTGCTTGTAAACCGTGAAATGCCGTGTATTTCTGTTAAAGAAAGAAAGAACGTGTAGTTCCAACTGAGTATCCTGTACTTATCTATTTTGGACACTACAATAGCAACGAAGATCTGAACCATAGACGTGACAATACAAGGCAAGCTACGAGGCCATAATAAAACGCTGTTGAAATGGTGGCACGAGCGATTGGCGTCAGTTCCATAGAGGAATCCCGGATGGAGGAACAATCGTGGTCAGCGTGTATAGAAAGGTTTTAAAACTATATAAAGTGCAATACAATCGAAGCAGAAAACAAAAGTTTGTACATTAATCACGGTAATTGGCCGCAAAACATTTGTCCTACTAAGAGACTTGTGTACACCTAGAAAATCATCGAAACTAACATTTAATGACCTGAATGAGGATTTGGTGGGAAATCATCTTTTTCCGAAGCCCTCGTTCAGGTCTGAGCTGTGCGCATCAGTTTCAAACAGCTGCATCACCGCATCCAATGAGAATTGGACACGTGTTTATCTTAACCTTTTTACTCGGAATAGTTAATATTATAACATCCCCAAATATATGCTATTCCTCCTGAAAGATCCTGCATAATAATCAAGAGAAATGCCTTTTATTGGTAAATATTCATACATGAACATGAAGGTTTATTAAAATAATATTTATTTCACTTTATTAATATTCATGAGTACTGATAGTATACCAAATATGACATCTCTACATTATTTATTAAATATTAGCATAACCTAATGCAACCTATGCAAAGAATTTACACGTGAAGTGGATGCTGTGCCTAAAGAATTTTAATTAATATTTAATAAAATATTCAAGTTTGATTAAAGAAGGCCTACTAGAATATATAATAATTATGTTATTAGTTTGGGGCCATACAACCTACAGTCACACTTGCTACATAGTCAAAATTTGTACATTTTTCACATAAAGCTATTTCCAACTTGACCAAACTTTGACTCATAAATAATATCTTAGCTGCAAGCTGTTTGTGGATTGATATCCACCCCCCTCTCCCAATCGTATCCCATCCTTTGGTGTTCTTTCTTTGAATACACATTTGCGAAGTGTTCTCGTAGTTCCACGTTGAAATGTTTTGTTTCCTAACCTCAAAGACTTCCACAGTTTTCGCCACACTCACTGATACTTACTATTCATTTGTCAATATGTTGCCATAGTCTTCACAGCTTTGTTGTCCGAATAGTGAACACAAGGACAAACCATTATTAAAATACCTGCATACTCGATTTTTTTTTTGTTTGCTTAAACCGAAAATAGAGCAATTTTCATTTTTTATATTCAGCTTTTATTTATTTATGGAGGCTTGGACCCCCAAAAACTTACCCTGTTGGCTACGGCCTTGCTTACATTTGACTCACTAAACCTTTACTCAGGTCGTGGAAGCAGTGATCACAATAGCTACATTTTATACCAGGGTTCTGGAACCTGAGCCTAATTGATATAAGTATGTATTTACCTGTTAATAAAGGTACTCATTGGTTCCTAAATGCTCTGAAAATATAAATAAATTATAAAACTAATTTATAATAATTACATTCATTTCTGAAACTTAATTTTATATATAAAAAAATAAAACTTTCCCTTTTCTCATTAATTGTTGTGAGAGTAGGGTATATTTATTTTCCAAGGTATTATAGATTATGTCCCAATCACATGGTGCTACTAATTGTTTTAATTTTGTATTTATAATCCTAATTTGTATGTGAATGTCTCTGGGATATATTTGAAAGTTGTATTAATGTTTTTTCAGGATGGTTCGACTACTTGTTATCCTTCTGGTAAGCTCGTGCCTGCTGGTGGCTTTTTGCGGTGCTCAGGTGAACTTCTCCCCAAGCTGGGGAAAGAGAAGTATCACACCAGAGAACTGCAAGACAACCATGGACTCCCTCATGTACATCAACAAACTAATACAGGTGAGGGTAAAACACAGTCATCAGCCATAAATACGAAATACAATATTATATTACAAAGTAATCTATGCTCCAACGACATCAATCACTTCATAAAATAATACTCGATAACAAACAATAAAGATCATGGAGTGTGTATAAGGATACACTATTGATCTCTATAATATAACTGGATGGACATACACATACACATTCCAAGGACAAAAGCGTGACGCTCAAGTTTATCGTCTGCTACACTGAGGAGAGAAAGATTTAACGGTTTCTTTCAATGTTTCTGATGAATAAAAGTGTTATTGTTTGAAAATAGTGAAGTATTATATCACACTTTCCTGAAGAAACATTTGCATTAAAGGATATGCAATTCAGTTTTTCTGGTATTACTGTACAAATACGAATACAATCTTTAATATATTTAAATAAGTATTTATCATCAATGTTGTTTATAGTCTGCCAAGACTATACTTATATATTTAAAGTTGGTTATTAGCTTGTATATTTGTTTCATAAACCATATTATATTGAAAGCTCGATAAATATAATGAATAAGGTATCTTTAAGATTGATTACATTTGTTTGAATGACAAAATTTGTGCAGAAGTCTTACGTTCAAATGATAATTTAGGTTATAGGCTTGTAAGAAGTTTTTAGTAGTAATCCCGATTTGTAAGGCTTTATTTCATGCCAGAATACTATCATATATATAATATTTTTGTAGGATAAACGGCCACTTAGAACGAGATTAGAAATTTCCTTCTGGAAGATCTTTTATCCTACCTAAACATAAATATATAGGGTAGGATTATGGTACGAGATAAAGCCTTACAAGCGAGTTTCCTTCAAAAATCATCGTATATATTAGGCTACATCAACTTATTTAAAGGAAAAAAACTAACCGGTTTTGAACTTTGTTATGTTCTTCAAAGCTTTTACTAACATATTTATTTCATTTAAGTAATCCCACATTGATTTATCTCATATAGTCAATCAAATTAATGAACGATGTCAAAATGCCACATTGTCTTGTATGGGTGTAGGAGAGAAAGAGATACCCGAAAGCTTCCTTCTCTCTTAGATAATGGTATGCTGATGACAGCTAAAAAATTTCAGCCACAGACCAATCCAGTTATATTATAGAGATCAATGAAATATATAAATATGAGCTACAGTAATCATCACAATAAATTGTAAGGATAATTAAGGCTCGTAGCTTACGGTGGGCAGGACATGCAGCATGAATGGGAGAATCTAGTACCTTGTTCAAGGTAATGACTGGCAAACCCCATGTGGATAGACCATTGGCAAGACCTAGAGGCAGAGGGGAGGATAACTTTAGAATGGACCTGAAAGAAATAGGGTATAATGAAGAAGACTGGATAGAATTAGCTCAATATAGTGAAAGGTGACGCACTTTTATAAATGTGGTGATGAAATTCATAGTTCCTAATGACACAGAGTGCTTAAGTACGTAATTAAGCAAGCAAATAAGTAATACTTCTAAAGTACAATATTCATTAATAAAAAGTATTAATAAATTATTGTATTTAAATTATAGATTAAACTCATCGAACTATATCGTATTTATAACAATATCCTGTGCAGCTATCCTTCGTGCTACACGATTTATTGGTTCCAAAAAATTAATTCTAACTGGGGTAAAATAGAAATTCATTCTAAAATTATGAATAGGATACGATATACATAAGTCAACAAACATTACGTCTCATTGTGAATGCTTTTAATTATATGTTGAATGTTGAGGTATGCATTGTTCGTTATTAATAATACGTTATACATGAATCCAGACCTAGCCCATTTAGTCATACATAAAGTCATCCTATCTCTGGATGTCACTTTTGATAGATTGTATCAATACATATGAAATAAAACATAAGTATGTATGGTAAAATAATATCAATATGACAGAAAAAAACTCTGTTTGTATTTTGTAAGAGACCCGCCCTATTAAAATTGGACTGTACACAAACAAAACAGTACCAAGATCCCCAACTTAATTGTTATGTGAATGTCGATTTTCATTTAGTATTCATGATTCAATTTACAATCTTTGTTTTGTTTATTTATTTGGCTCATGGTGTCAGGCACACAATGGCATATCTTTTATGTATGCTAAGCGTGCGTCTCACATCTATGCCCGAAGGTAAATAAAAATAATATTATTACTTTGTAAAATATTTCTCTTCTAATGTTACGCTTGTGAACCGCACACAACAGGATACGTAATCCGGTTCCCACCTAGATGGAGTTTGCGGCCACGGGGTGTTAGAGTAGAGTAAGATTGGTTGTAACTCTCTCTGTTATCGAATGCATACAGCCAAGTGGTGTTAGAGTAGAGGAATATTGGTTGTAGCTGTCTCTGTTGTCGAATGCATGCAGCCGCCGACCTCTCGGTTATTTTCGTGGTGTCTGTGTGTGCTTGTCTGTTCGGAGTCACGTCTACTGGCAAGTTTTGTTGACAATGAGTATAGGAGGGGCGGGGGACAGGCTGTAGCTATACATGTCGGTATTTGTGCGGCTTGTTCACAGCTCCATCAGTTGTAAAGTGAGATCGGAGCTGGGATACATCCCACGCGGAGTGTTATTCGTGTTTGTTAGTTGCTGGGAGTACAGACTATTTTAGTGACAGTAAGTTTCAAGTTGTAACTAATTAATATTTAGGAGATAATTGGCATACGCCCAAAATGCGAGTGTTTGATGATCCCGGTAGAAATAAGTTTTCTTCACTAAGTTTTAGTGAAAAACTATCGAGTGTAAGTAACGGTAAACCATGTCCTGAGCTACCACTCTTAAAAACAGTACATAAAACTAAGACAGAAGTATACACACACCACTTTTCAACAGCTCATTACAAGACGGTGGGATGGTTGACTGGTTGCGAAAGAGGAATAAATTGTCCTACTAACCTTGTTTTATATTTTCTTAAGAAAGAAGAGTATGGAGTATAAATGGTTTTTATGATCTTAACTACTTAAGTAAAGGTAGGCAGGGACATAAAAATACTTAAAACCATGTCTAATGGGTTTTTTTCAATTAAAAATGTTTGTCTGACAATGAGTGTACTTCATGCTTCATGCTCGATAAAAGTATCAACCAAAATAATGGACTTGTAAAAAAAGACTCGAGATATTTTGGAACGCCTGATTGATGCGATATGCTTCCTTGGTAAACAGTAGCTTCCTTTCCGAGGGCGTGACGAATGTAATGACTCTTTCAACTAGGGCAACTATTTAGAGTTCAGCACTTTGAAACATTACCTAGAGAGGTTTATAGTTTTCCGTGGAACATCTCCAGCTGCGCAAAATGATCTCACTCGGGCTATATCCGAGGTCTCATTGATGAAATAAAGAAGGAAGTCCAGGTTTCAACCGTTGCTGCCATACTTTTGGATGTAAGTTGTAATATAACACACAAATCACAGCTGTCAACCGTCTTAAGATAGGTATTAGATGGGGTTATTTATGAAAGGTTTGTTGGGCTTACAGACGTTAGTGAGGACAGAACCCTAGAAGATTCGTTTAAACATGTTTTTAGTATGGTAGAAGCATACAAATTTAAAGAGAAGTTAGTTGGGCAAACTTATGATGGAGCATCTGTGATGGGAGGTCATTTGAATGGCTTACAATAAAAGGTCATGGAAGTTTACTCAAATGCACTCTTTACTCATTGTTATGCCCATATATTGAACCTCATCTTGCAACAAGGTTTGACGAATATATAAAACTGCTATTATTTTTATTCAAACCTTTAATGGCCTTTCAGATTATTTTTTTCAAAAGCGTCCAAAATAACAATAGCTCTCAAAAATTTATAAGAAGTTGCCAACTGTTGCGCCCACCAGGTAGAACTTCACTTCCAGATTAGGACATACAGTGAAAGATCATTGGTTAGAGCGTATTGACTTTTTTGAAAATGCGATTGATTTTTCTGGAGAGCGGGATGCTTACACAGTGGTTAAATCACAAGGCTTTTTGGCTCTCTTGAAGGAGCTAAATACAATTTTCCCACTTCAAATATTTAAAGATTATTTGAATATGGATATGATTTATACAATTTACTTCAAACAAGAAGCTTTGATATTTTGTACTGCGCAAGAAAATAGAAGATATATAGAATTAACTTCAACGATCATGAGATACTGCCTTTAATTTGCTTTGGTATGCGGCATTGGGAAGGAGGGGAGAAGAATTTAAATCAGTTACAAACAAACGACGTCGTGGTTGTATAGGAAAGGATGCATGTCACTAAAATATATTTTGAAATTATTGATGCCATTAGCGTTCACACATTAATAAGGTTTGCGGATTTAAAGGAACTTAATATTCCGACCTTCTTTATTGTCAAAAGTATATCAGTTTCAAGAAAATTTTCCAGAGGACCTCATCAATAAATTAAAAGACGTTTATGGAGGAATGTCTGACTATGTGCGATTGAAGAATGAACTTGTGGTACTTTATTGTTCGGGTGAGCTCTAGAATAAACCAGTTCATGAGTTACTGCAGTTTTTGGTTGAAAATGATCCCAGTTCAGGCTTTAAAGAAGTGTTCAAACTGGCAGAATTGATAAGAACTATTCCAGCAACTACTTCTTCTGTTGAAATATTGTTTTCAGTATAAAAGCGAATCCACATTTGCCACAGATCTACACAAGGTCAAGATCAATTCTCCATTCCTAGCCTATTGTTGAATGAAAAATAACTTTTGAGCAAATTAGAATGAAGAATACATTTTTTGATGTCGTAACAGAGCAGCTTCTACAAAAATAAAGAAGAATGGCTCTGATCTTCAAGTGAAACCTGTAAGTGAAAATATGCACTATTTAGTCAAACTTTTTCTTCCAGCTATTAAACTATCGTTGCATAATTGAATATAGCTGATTTTCCAATTAAAAAGGGAAGGGGTTAATTAGGAGGAGTACATATTTATTTTAAGTGGCAGCATACCTGTCTTGCATTACCAGGATACGCCACTGCAGACACAAGTTTACAATCCTACATGTTTACAGTAAAGAGAGGAGTCGTCCATCAAGGGTTGTCCACAGTAGAATCCCAATATGTAATATCATTAGGATGCGATTTATGTCTATAATATAATATAATTTTACTTGGAAATGTGTGCCTTATATGAACTACGCACCATACTGTTCCAATGTATATTGTTTTTACACGCGCACCCAAACCACGTTTTACCAGTCGCCATAGCAAGTGTCTATTCAATCCACCCAGTCTGTGTAGCCTACACAATCATTTCTAAGTGAGTTCACAACCCTCGACAAACATGTAGTACACATCGTCGATGAAATTACCCCGAGTCTTACGAATGGCAATATAGAGATAATCGATTATCAATTTAGGTTTACACCAACAAATGTTGTTATAGAAGACTACACTACTATCAAATAAAGATAAAGGAATAAGATATAACTCTGCCAAACATGACTGCCTGTAGCAAGATTCATATATATAAATGTTCTTACTTGGACTTAGTACGAAATCTTTTAAAGGTTAAAAAAAATTGATCTATCGAAACTTAAATATCGCAATGTGTAAAAATAGAAATTGCGATTTTTAATGCTAACCCCAGATAAAAAAAAGGCCTAAATATCCTGAAAACACTAATTTTTTCTGTGATCTGTTTTATACCTATACAATAAGAAAAGATTGATACTATCTGTATAAATGGCAGCACTGGCATAGCACTATAGCCAGTGTCACTACATTGAAAATTGTATTTCATGATGTGGTTTTTGTCAAATTACAAATAAATTGTTTATTTAGAAGAAAAAAACTTAAATTTGTGTTATTTGCGTGAAAACAGTAAAATTCGTGTTAAAATGTGTGCTATCGCAAATACACATTTTGCATATCCCTACTCATAGCTTGTTGATAATGTACACTATATAAAGATAATGAAGACACCACTATATTCATCACTTTGGTTTAGTGGAAACATCCTACAGGAACTTTTATTGACATCTTTCTCGAATAGGTCGAGTCTTTGTGTAGTTCTAGCGTACTCCAGGTTCACTGTCATCAAGCCTCGCTGAAAATGCTAAGGGACTATCTGGTTTTAAGTTTGGATAATCTTTAGTAGAGCTATCATCTTCACTCGTCGCTCTGGTCCTTGCTGCCTCTAATATCTTCACTCGTCGCTCTGGTCCTTGCTGCCTCTAATATCTTGCCGAGCACAACTTCTTGAATTTCCTTCTGGTGGTTGTCACGTCCCGTTGTCAGGTATGTGGGTGAGACTCCTAATTGCCCAATCATGGTGCCGAGGTTGATGCCCATCAAGTGCCTCAAATGGTGCTATATCAGTACCCGGTAGTTTTATTTACTGCAATATTAAGATAACGTTAGATCTCCTTTAATTCCACTCCTTCAAATCTACACGCCGCGCAGGGATGAAACTGATAGGATCGTTTCTTTGTTATTGATATTAGTTGTTCTTTTCTTTTTCAGAGTGAAGCGGAGAAGATCCTGGACTGCGAAAAGTTTACAAGCTAACTTAACATTTACTTTTAATGTGTACATCTTTCTTCATTGGTCAGTACAACGATGAGCTAGCCCACATATGTTTTCACTAGATTAATTGAGCTTTGTGAAATAATTGTATTAATTTCTGTTTGTTATAAAACAATAAAGCTAATGGTTCTGTAACTGTAGTTTTATTTACTATGTAATTTTAGATACATTGATGTATCACTTCTTTGTGATTTATATTCTCCCCTTTCTTATTGTTAGAGCTATAAGCATATTAATACTAATGGGTGAGGAATGTGAGAGGTGTTGTTTAAAGTAAATGTACCCACACTTGCGTGCAGAGAGTTGAGAAACTCCGTACAGTCGACCGGGATCTAAACCCTGTTCTCCTCATAGCCTACAGCCCGGTATATTGCAAGCCCATGTGACCTCCAATATGTGATGGCTTTCAAGCATTCAAGTAACAGTTGCATTACACTAATAGCTATAATTACATACATCTTCATACGCACTACATTGACAGAATTGAAAGGACCAGTGATGCCTGCGCTTGGGTGTGGTCTAACAATAACAAAGAAGAAGTACATTTCTTGCCAGTACTAGAACCTCTGTGGATATTACATTTCTTTTGTTTTGGTAGCACATAGAAACATTGTTGATATGATTGTTTGTGTTTTTTTTTATAAGAAAAGTATTGTTTGTGTTGTGATGAAGAACTGGCTATTGTGCATAAATAGGACTATTTTATTGGAGTGTGTACTGCTGTGGAAGATGTTGGTGAGAATAAATAACTTATAATTATTGTTGTGGTGTTAACCAATAGAGTTTTAACATTTTATTATCCATTATACCCGTTAGTGGCGAGTTGGGGTACCCAGAGGCCCGAGGTTAAGTCCGGGTTGTTTCTGCACTGGCGCCAGTCGGGCAGGCTAATACATAGTGTGTGGAAACAGGGATGTGGACTTATAAGAAGGCGTGGAAGGAAGACGGGGAGAGAACCCTTACAGAATATTTGATCATATTCTATATATTACACTTTATTAATATAACATCTGCACTTGCTTTGCTACAAGAACATTTCATCTATATCGAAACAATTTCAAGGAGGGACATGGGCTAGCTCCTCCTTTCAGTTTTCTCTCGGGCCATCTCCACTAAATCCTTTCTTCTTTACCCAATTAAAATAAATTTCCTTAACCCCTTTACTTCTATTACGCCCTCCACCCCATTCCTCTCTTGCCTCTTCCACTTTCCGCCATGAAAATTGAAATTAAATCTCCACTCACCTTATGAAAAAATCTCGTGTGTGGGAACCAACACTTGTCAGATTTATAAAAGTAAAATACAATTTTAGAGAATTTTCAATATTTATAAAAGGAGAATAATGATTTTGCCACGGCTAGTAGAGAAGAAAATAACAAGAATCTTAAAATTCGGGGCTAGTGAGTGGGCAGCTCCAGAAATATTGGTTTTTACTTCCCTAAACCTCCTGGGTGCACTGGGAGATCATGACCAGCTGATCTCTACAACAATATCTCTACAACAATATCTTACATAATTGTAAATACCAACTATCTATGATTTTGATAGCAAAACAATAGTGCTCAAAGCAACAATGGGGCAATTACCATGAAATACAACAATGTGTTACATGGATTGGTAGCAAATAAATAAGAACATGGTTTGATCTTTGTTAAAGTGGGTATTATTTAATATTTAATTCTCACTCAACCCTTGAGTTATCTCTTGCTAATGAGTATTCATATAATTACAAAGTTACACTTGCCAATTCCTCAAATATGTGATAACTCGGCTACCTGGCACGTAGAATGGTTTTATGAGAGAAATCATTCTAACTGTATAGCGTTCTTTTTTTAAATATAAAAATTTGAGTTATGAACAAAAAAATAACAATACAATATCTTTGAAATGCTGTCTTATGACATAGTTAGCTTTAGAAAGAGTCTAAATTTATAGTCCATCATTGACTATTAAAAATGCATGGAGAAATGAAAAACGTTTAAAGTATAAATATTTCAATAAATCATATCCTCGATGGCAGAGCAAGTGTTTTTGGGCGGAAAACCACATTTAAAAGTTCAAAAAACGTATGTGATAATGTATGAGTAGATATGAAAAAGTAGAAATTGCTTGATTCATTTTGGGATAGTTAAAAATTGAGGTAGAACATGTACCTGAATATTAATTTTTCTCATATTTTGAGAATGTCTTGATAAGGATGGAAACCAATTTGCCCATCGTGGAGATCAACCCGGGACTTTCTATCAATGTATCCAAAGCCTGTCTATGGGTTGAAAAGTAGGTAATTATCTCATTTTCCAGACGAGAAAAAAAAACTCAATTTCCTCTTCATTTTCTCCGAGAAAATTGGAGACGATGATTCTAAATTTAAAACTTCTAATTGTTCTAAAAGTGGTTCCAAATCAAAAGCATTGGCAACATAATTTAAAAATGAACTTTTTAAAGTAGCATAGGCGTGGCAGTTTAAGGAAAAAGGCGAGAGTAAATAAACCATTATTAAAAACTGAATAAAATATAAAGGCCCGAGAAAGAAAATACGCGTTAAAAATAAAATGTTCATCAAATAATAATATCCCTCAAACAATAAGGTATATTTGAGGACGTATCTGGTAAAGTGGGGTCGGATCCGACCCTATTTTTTATGTTAATTTTTCATTGGTTAAATTACCTAAAAAAGTAATAATAACAGGAAACTTGAATATTTGTTTATTAAAGAAGAAAAAATACCAAACGTTTACTAATTAATATGAGAAACACATACTAAATTGGCTCAGTTCCAAAGTATTGAGTGGGAAAATTGCTCCAGTCTCGGAAAGTTTTATATAAAGCATTATAAAATATAAAATTATTATAAAACCTCACAACTATTCTAAAACTCAATATTAAAATAAAATCACTGTTCTCCTTCATCAGAGTCCATATCACAATAGCGCGGAGGTCATAATACCAATTTATGCTCTCCACACAAGCATCTATTACATCTCTTACAAAACTCATTTCCTTTTCTTTCTTTAGTTTTATCATAAAAATCACATCTTCTTCTCTTGCTGGATGATGGTGACTCCTTTCTTTCAACTTCCTCTTGCATTCCCAACACTCTAGTAATCGTGGCCCGTAATTCCCTCGGAAGATATTTGTTGCACCCTCTTTATCTTCAATTGTTTTGTCAGAGGCAAATGCTAGAGTTTTTTTAATAGAAAATTTGATCTTGCATAATTTGAATAGGAGTCTCCACCACAGTTCCATTTGTAAAGTACAAAACTATTCACTCCAGCAATGTCTAAAATTCCATAGAAGAAACGCATGGACCAACGGTGACCGTTACTTTTTGTTGTATTATGAAAAAGCTTGTCAAGGACATCCCCTTCACCTTTTGTCAAATTATAGAATTCTATAGTCTCAGGTTTCTTAGAGTTTTTGATTATTTCCCCTGTGAAATGCATAGATGAAATCAATAGTACTTTGTGTTTGTTTTTGGTTGTGTGGGAAATCAGCATTTTATCGTGTTGATATAAAAAGGAAGAAGACATCTCTGCCACATGTGACAACATTGATGATGACGTTTGTGGTTTATTATTCAGTAGAGTCCCTACAAAGGTAAGTTTTCTCTTGCTCAATTCTTCAGTCAACTTATGAGAAGAAAACCAGTGGTCTGATGTCACATTTCTTTTGCTTCTATACAGTGGTTTAGTGAGCTGTAGTACGTATTGAGTAGGCAAAGATAAATCACCTTTTTCTTTTCGCGTTCTTTCCCTACATATGGTATGCCTCCCATAAAATAAACAGAAGTTCTGGCGTGGGATAATTTTTAGCCCATTCTTTGGAATGTACATCTTAAAGGGCCATCTACCGTGGAAGCTAAGAAGTGTNAAAGATAAATCACCTTTTTCTTTTCGCGTTCTTTCCCTACATATGGTATGCCTCCCATAAAATAAACAGAAGTTCTGGCGTGGGATAATTTTTAGCCCATTCTTTGGAATGTACATCTTAAAGGGCCATCTACCGTGGAAGCTAAGAAGTGTCTCGTCAACTTTGAGATAATCTGATGGCGTGTAGAATTTTGTACAGTTATTTTCAAATATGTTCCACATTTCCCGAAAAGTAGCAAACTTGTCATCAGACTTGCGAATTTATCTTGTATCTTTATCATAAAACCGAAGGTTCGTGAGGAGAAAATCAAATCATTTTTGTCATTGAACTTCGAAAAATAGGGGGGGAGGCAAAATGTGGGGGGAACATATCATCAGCGTTTAAGCTCAAATTTTCAAAAATAGCACTCCAATTAAAGCACTGATCTCCATGGCGTTAGTAGGCGATATGAACTATTGCACTGAATTGTACCTAATCTTTGCTTTTTCAATTTCTTGGTTTGTATGGCACAATATTTTGTCTAGCATTTAATCTGTGAAAAATGACGAAAATATCTTTAAATCATCTGCTATCCATCTCGTTGCACCCTTAGGCACCGGAAGATGAATGACTATGTTTGCAGAAGGTGGCTTTGAAAATTTTGAAAATAAAGGTTTATCTGTCCATATTGTATCATTATCTTTCCCAAGCACAAAATGTATCTCGCCATACAGGTCAACTGGGTTTAATCCTATTACTTCATGAATATCCGTTACCTCTTCCGAATCAAAAATATCATCTACATTGTCGTAATTATGTAAAATATCGTCATTCGTTTCTGAGCACGTTTCATCAAGATGATCATCCAATTCGTTGTCAGATTCTTCTTGCAGACGTTGCGATTCTCGCAAAATCTCCTCGGGAGTGGAGAAAATTGTTTTCCCTACATCACTTTATTACTGAAAAAAAACCTATCAAAGTTGTAAAACAAATCTTTAACATTAACAGTAAGGTGGGTCGTCTCCACCCCGGGAGAGCGCGGGTGCATGCGTGAATGAAAATAGAAAGGACATGCCACTACCTCGGTCACCTCAAAATAGGAGGTCTAGAGAACAACTGGGAAAAATGATAGCTGAGGCCCCGTGACCTTGAGATAAACAGCGTATGCACAATACAAATAAAACTGCGGTCTGGGTCGCATCCAACCTAGACATAACCGATTGAGGGATTTTTAAATAACGCGGTGAGCTAGTGTTAGGGTTATCACGCAAGATGAACTTTGCTCCGGTCACCAAGTTTCTTTTCTTTTCCACTAGATGGCAACACTTCTTTATCACCTGTGCAATAAGAGCCTTTTAACATTTACCGGAACCAGTTATCCGGTACCGGTTATCCAGTCGCGAGGTGTATGGGATA
>CABFOV010008965.1:0-21309 GCA_902141375.1 Timema poppense
GGCTGATTTTGACTTTGAAAATTGCCTTTACGATTTGGGCGTGAAGGACAAACTTGACTTAAGTGCCCTACTCCCCCACACTATTTTTACTGTACCTTGGTACATACTGAGCATCATTTCCAGGAAAACTATTAGTATATGGTAAAGGATTTGTTCTGTTTTGAGATTGTGGCAGAGAAACTATGGGTTGAGTATACACATAGTGAGGCTCATTTGGAGGCACAACAAGGTTAGGCATAGTGTCAGAATTTAGTTCAGGGTTAGTTGTGATTGAAAGGTTATAGTTGAACTGTAGATAAGGTTGGGGTGGTTCAGTAAGTTTGTCCGATGAGAACTGTTGACTGAAACGAAGATCAGGGAGAAGTTCATCCTCCACCGACTTCACTAAGGTCTCTAATTGTCTAAGGGTGAGTGGCCTGACTCCACCCAATCTTAATCTAACCTGGGGTGCAGAATTAGAAATAATTGTGTAGGCCAACACATTTTCAGTGATTGGGAGATTGAGTGTATCTGCAGTGTCCAAACATGCTGTCCTGGAGAAATTTGGGGCAAGAAGTCCAAATATTGTGTTGACGTTTTTAGTTGGATGTTTCAACCTACTCAAAAGTATTGAATTTCAAAATTCACCTCTTTGATCATTTAAAGTAAAACGCACATCAATGGTGTGTTAATTTCTCTGACTACGAGGAAAAAACCCAAATGCTACAGCACAAAAGGAACACAAAACAATAGAAGTCTTTGTTGCCAAAGCAGTAAAATGAGGCAAGGGGGCAAATTTTGTAAACGTTTATAAAGTTTGAACTGCTAAAATGAAGCCGATGTTTGCGATTGTAATCATTCGAGAAAATTTTTCAGGGCATTTAAACAAAACTTATTTTTTTTACAACATATGTCGTGCGAAAAGAAGTCACCAAAAATCTGTAAGTATGACAAATAATTGCACGTTCTATTTTAAAATACTACAGAGTATTAACTCATAGACTGTCTATTAAACCAGCGTGAATAGTTTTCTTTAGGGCTAATGGATGGCATTTACATAATTTCTAAGGTCATTGCTAGAGAACAGCACTGCTGACCTAGAAATGTAGAAAGGTCTTTGGCATTCAAATAGTTTGATGCAGTCTTCGTTTAGGAAGTGCGTGGCAAGTTTGAATTCATCAAGAATGCATCTCACAGATCCTTGGACTCTTCGGATACAGACAAAATAACAAGGCCAGGAAGACATATTTTTAGTGAAAAATAATGATAAAATAATAAGGGTCATATAAGCTAATATTCTCGGAGTGCAATAATGCTTTTTGTGAGAGCTTTAGTAACTAAAATATAAGAAATAACCAGGCACACTGGCTCAATCGAGAAATGTTTGTTTTTCTTATGGACAAGAATGTGGCTCACTTGTATTTATTCAGGTTAGTTTGAATATTCTGATGTTTTACTGTTTAAGTATTTAACTAAAATTCACGCCATGAATGTTTTGTTTTATTTCATTTTTTTATTATTATAATTGTATTAGGCCTAGTTATTTAATTATATAAAAATTCTTACTAAGCTCTTGTTGGACAAAATATCTAGTTTTTATTTGGAAATTTACAATTTAAAAATAAACCATTATAAAATTGTATTTAGTGTACATATTTTTTTATTTCAAGATTATATAAGGGAAATGCATTGGCCATACTAATAACTGCAACCAAATCTGAGTTTTAGTCCTTTTTCCTCGTTATTCAAAATATTTTTGACATCTACCACTACATTTAACCCAATTTAAAACTTTTAATATTTTTTTAAATTGGAATGAATGGGAGAGCTAAGCTTAGACTAAAATTATAAATCTGAAACCCGCCTCGGTGGCGTAGTTGGCTAACACGCTAGTCGTGTTGAGCTCGACTGCTGAGGACGGGGAGATCGAGGTTCGAATCTCGGTCGGGTGAACTTGGGGTGGTTTTTCCTAAATTGTTTTCCACTCTCCCTCCATGCAAATGCGGGTTCACTTCCTCTAATTCAACTTTCCTAATCCATTAGCGTAATTATTACTTAAAGTGTATAACCCGAACGGGTAGTAAGACACGGTGCTAAAATAATACAAATCTGAAAAACATCATGTCTTACTACCCGTTCGGATTATACACACGCTAATGTGTATTGGTAGGGTGATTGTCAGATTAAATGGAGGACCTACAGTTTAACGTTGAATCTGAACCGTGGTGGAGGCCTGGCATTCCACGAAATATTTCCTGTTATATAATTATTGAATCCATGTACGGAATGAATAATGCCTGACAGAAATAATCTATTTCAATGTCTATGTGGTTATTAGTATGATTAGTTTGGAGTATGGTTCTTCTTAGAGGTTTTAAGTCCATTGATTGTGTTTGATGTTCTTTTACTATTTTCACATATTTGTTTGAATACCTCATCTGCAATTTCCCTGTCTTGCTGGAACACAAATATAAGTTCCTGCATGTGTGTTGATGCTTGCAGAAGATTGATGGAAACAAACTGTAATATAACAGTGATTGGTTCAAATTTCCCTGAATATTTTGCCATCGTTTTTGTAATGACTATTGATGTTGGAGTGGTGACAATACAAAGAAACTCATGTGCTCGCTGCCTCACTTTGCTCTTAAAAGGCATTGTTGTTGATATTTCTTGCAATCCTACCACAACAATTGTAAAATTATCACTAAAATTCCTTATACTTTTATGTTTCTCAGTCCCTCGTTTTTCAGACAATCTTCAGTCTTAAGGCACTTTCCCTTATGAAATTAACTGTCTACTTTATTGTGGATGCTTTGTTTTTACAGAAGGCAAATCATCTAAGTCATTCACAACCAAATTAAGCTAGTGGATTGAATAATGGAAAAAGTATGCGATAAGAAAAAGATATCGTATTTTTGCTTGAACTCTCCCAATATGTCCAGCCATTGTTAAGCAGCCATCGTATCCTTGTCCTACACATTTGTCCATATCTTATCCAAAATTCTTAAAAGCATTCATAATTGTTTGAGCTGTGTATTCAATATGGAAATGTTCCAAATGAAAGAATCCAAGAAAATCTTCATGTATTTCATTTCGGTTATTCGCGTACCAAACCCAAATCAATAAATCTTTAAGACCTTGTAGATCAGCATTTTCATCACACAATAAAAAACATGGGACATTATTAATTTCAGACACCAATTCTTCATGCAATATTCATGAACACCATTCTAAAAGAATGTAACAAATCATTGAACACAGCAAATGTGTGATCTTGCCCTCTTAACAGCATATCATGCAATGCACAAAATAAAATAGTGGATAGAATTGGTTTCAATTTGTAGCGCTTTTCAACAATTCGATTTTTATAGGCAGTATTTAGCTGTTGTTCTACACTGTCAGTTCTGTTCTCCTTGACATGAATAAAGATCTGTGCACACATGGTTGATTGTATATGTCATTCTGATTTCAAATTGCCTAACAGCACAATGAAACTCTTGATTTCGCCTGAGAGGTTTTGTTATGAACCTTCCAAGGCTACTTGGTTTACAATAAGCCTAAAAATCAGACATTGCCGGAAAAATGCACCTTTCTTAGTCTTGGGATGCACCAGCCTTGGATATCTTTGTAACCAGTTAAATTTGAATGGTCATGAACCATACTCATTGTCATTTTTAAAGTCAAAATTCTTACTAGGAGCGCAGGAATTTTTCACTAGTTCAAATTTGTTATCTTCAGATAGTGATAAATATGCATACTGCCCAATGTCATTTTCATGGGAAATTTGCATATGATTAATACACAGCCTAATTTCAGAATCAGAACCGCATGTTTCTTGTGATAATATACTCCCCATTGCTGTTGACCCTGTCACACCGCCTTGGCCATCACTTGTAGTCACAGCACACTCAAAATCGCATGTAAATAAAAAAAAACTTGTTGGTGTGTGTGAAAAATTAAATCATTTACTTTTACTTCCTATGTGGAACATAGCTCATAAATTTAAATGTGTATTAAATTACGTTTATAATGTTAAATGTTGATGTGGATATAATCAAGTTCAAGTTACAAGTAATCTAATGAAAAATTACAAGTGGGGTATTTGATCTGAAGAACTGCTTGTATTGGCTGAAGAAGTGAACGTACTAAATCCAAAATCATTCCAGGACACCCCTTTTGTTCAAAGTGAAATTAGGTTTACAAAACATTTCAAAGAGATCTTCAGCTATTTTTTACTGAGCCACAAAAGAAGTACACTGAGAGTATATGACAAGGCAAGCATACTAATGGTAAAGCTTTCTCATTGTGTAACACACCACCCCCACTCAGAAATAATTGTCAAGGAGGTAACAAGAGAGTATTTTATTTGAATAACATTACATTTACAACTTGAGACAACTCAAATGTGTTAGGTGACATCAATGTTCACACGAAGCTCAAAATTGATGTAAAATGAACATTCCAAAGGACCTGATTTAATAGGGAAACAATGGTTTGAAAACCATATAAATGATTATAGCCAAAGCAAACTCTTAAAACATGAGAAATAGAGTGTACGAGTAAGCTTGAATGCTGCAAATTTTCTGGACTGCTTCGCATCAGTCACATCAGACAATTTACATATAATATTCGCAAAAAGTCTACTCTCGCCCATAAATGGCGGCTTAATACGCATAATACACTAAATCCTAAATTGACCTTACAAACTAGCTATCTTTCTTAAACCAGTCATAATTTAATAAACTCGGGAAATCATACATATTTGACATGAATAACTAATTGAGGAGACACTCTTAAAAATATATAACACCAATCTAAGTGCTCTTATTGGGAGCTCCCAATTTGTTGAAATAATAAATTATATGCCTTCATCGTATTATCTGCCTCTTAACAGGATATAATTTGTAATCTTTCACCAAAAATGTCAAACCTTAATTTAACTTGTGATCCATATATGCTATAAAAAAAACTTAACGCAGAGTGGCTGTAAGTTTAACTATCTAAAAAAATTTAAAGTTCAATGATAGAATATAAAATCGTTACTGGCCCTTCTTTACATCTGAAGGTGGCCGAAAAATCAAAGAATAAATAAAATATCAAATAGTATTTAGCGTCTTCAGACAGTCACAAGCCTAACTACACGCAAAGTAAATCGGGTACATTTATCAAAGCAATGACTACAGAGGAATCTTGCGGCCCTACCTCAGACTAACAGACGGTAAACTTTAAACTGTAGCAACAATGTTAAATAATCTATCAACAAATAACAAGATGATTAAAACTCTACAATCATGAAAGGGTCAACTCTCGAAGTAACGACTCTGGGAATAGCATCCCTCTCGAAGTAACAACTCTTTTTTTGGGGAACCATAAAAAGTTTGAAATAAAAGGGTCGAACGTTTTAAGGAAATCGGCCGTAAAATGTGTTTGTTGCCCTTATTTAGGTCGCTGCATTGTGATAATCCTTGTGAGCACTCTATTGCTAGTAACTTGTGTGGGTCAGGTATAAAAATAAACACCACCCATCAGTGCCAGCCAATAGCACTTGACTCTGTCCATCCCCTCCCACAAGCAGGACAATGTTTCCCTGCGTGCGATTGCCGCTACATCACGCGCCAAGCTTGTTTTTGCCATTGTTATTTCGATTCTTGATTTGGTTACGTTTATGGTTTGATTTTGTGAACGATTTTTGAAGGCCCACGCTATTGTTTTTGCCATTGTTATTTCAATTTGGGTACTTTTTGGTTTGATTTTGTGAACGGTTTTTTATGACCCCCGATATTTTTTTTATTTGGTATGAACTTATAATTTAGACGACATGAGTGGAAAGAGGACCTTCGTGACACTCATGAACAAGTACTAGATCATCCAGGAAGTGGATGAGAAGAAGGTTACAAAGACGGAGATTGAGCGGTGGCATGGGATCCCGAAGTTGACACTTTTCACGATTCTCAAAATAAGAGAAGAAATTGTGAATGCAGTGCAGAAGGAAGGCCCCACTGTAAAGGCCAAAAATTCACGCGCGTGAATCTGAAGCAGGCTATGCTGGAGTGGTTCAGCCAGCATAGAGTTCAAACGTACCTATAAACGGACCGATGATGCAGAGGAAGGCTGATGAATTTGCCCTGAGGTAAGGTATAGAAAACTTTTAAGTGTTCAAGTGGGTGGGTGGGTGGCTAGAGAAATTCAAAGTGTTTCACAAAATATCCAGCCACAAGGTCGTCGGTGAAAGCACATAGGTCGACCCAACACCGGTGAGGGAGTGGATGCCCTTGCTCCGAAACATCCTTAGGCGCTATCAGCCTCAAAATGTATACAACTGATGAGTTGGGGATGTTCTACAACCTCATGCCAGATCACACTATTGCTGTGAAAGGGGATATGTGCAAGGGTGCAAAGAGGAACAAGGAGCGCCTCACGGTCCTTCTGTGCTGCAACATGGACGGCAGCGATAAGATGAAGCCCATCTTAATCAGGAAGTTGAAGAAACACGGGGTTTTCAAGGGCAACATCCTGCCGTGTAACTATGATTTTAATAAAAAAGGCATGGATGACCTCGGGGGGTGTTCACGGAGTGGCTTCAAGGCTTTGATTCGAAGATGGACGCCACAAATAGAAAAGTCGTGCTCTTCATCGACAATTGTCCCGCACATCCTGCTCTCGACAAACTCGGAAACATCGAGCTGGTGTTTCTACCAAAGAACACCACCAGCGTGCTTCAGCCCCTGTACCAGGGAATAATTCAGCAACTGAAGGTGTAGTTCCGCGAGATGTTTGTGCGGAGTATGGTGTGGAATCTCGACATGGGCAGGGAGTTCAAAAAGTGGGACGTGTTCAGGACCATGGAAGGAATCCTCGCCAGTTGGAGGGCCGTGACACCGGCGGTAATCACCAACTGCTTCCGACACGATCACTTTGTTCTACCAGTCAACGAAGAGGCTGCCGTCCGTGTGTTTCCCGCCGCTTACAGTGTCGAAGACCTAGACGACCCACGGCCAGTGGACGCCAGTTCCCAGCAAGGCCCCTTCATGGAACCGCAGGTTGGCCCCTCTACAGAACCGCAGCCTGGCTCAACAACAACACCTTCGTCTGACCACCTGACTTTCACTCGTCCGTGCGACGAGGAAACGTTGCAGAGATTATCCCCATACTGCACGTATGAGGAGTACATAGCAGCAGACGATGACATCACAGTTTAGGGCACCCTCGATGACGCCGATATAATCATGGAGCAACATGAGTCCAGCGATGAAGTAGGGGAAGAAGAAATGGAAGAAGAGCCTGAAGACATCCCCACGACGAAAGATGTTCTGAAAGCCGGGGACGTCTACTCAAGAGCACTTAAGCGCCAGGGCGCTAGCGAAGAACTGTGGTCCCAGTTATATAATGTGAAAGGATTCGTTGAGAAAACTGGCGCGAAGAAGAAGAAGAAGGCCTCCATAATGGACTTCTTCAAGAAATAGGTGGGGTTTTTCACGTGTTTTCTAAAAAAAATCAATTTTGGCGTATGAGGGTCGGGAGTTGAACAAAATCGGTTAAAATTCCAATAACGACCCTTTTCCAGGGAACCGTGAGAGGTCGTAGAATCGAGAGTTGACTATACTAAAATAAGTGGAGCCGGCTAACAACGCTATCTGTTAACAAACGACCAAACTGTCGATACCAAAAGAATTGAAAAACATCCGTGAGGCGGATATGCAGAAACTACGTGAAAACACAGGGACCAAATGTTTCCAAAAGAAAGCATAATATCAAAGTTGAAAATTCGGTGTTACTCTAACCATGCAAAGATTTAAACTTTTACTATGACCTTAAGAGTCAAAAAATACTAAGTCCATATAAGGTGAAATCCATGACAAAAATAAATAAGTTTAATATTTAGAGATTCTGAAACGATAATTTTGAAAAAGTTAATTTAATTTAAGCCGAAAGCGAATTTGGAGTACGAAGATATTAAACAATGTATAACAACGTCGCTCACCTACGAAGACAGTATTGCAATAAGTGTCAACATTACATAATCCTATCATTATATAGTCTTTGAATCTAACACGTGTTCTCAAGGATTAGGAATAATAGGAGGGGTAAAAGGTAGCATGCTTCGAGAACATATTGGATTGTACGATGTCCCCCTTGACGTCAGGGGAAACAACCAGACTACGGGCTTGCCAAACACAGCTGGTACAGTGCAGTGAACCCTCATGCAAATCGCTCTTCTTTTTTCCTGGGCGCGGCTTGATAATCACAACGAGTAATAAACTACGGCCTCGATTCATTCAGATTTTAGACAGTGCCGGGAAGTTTGCAGAACCGTGGTCTTGCTGAGACGAGTCAACTGGGGCCAGGGTGGTGAGTTATGTAACTTTAAATGTTTAGGTTGTTGTGACTAGGTTACAATTGGAACTGAAAGCTTCCAAATACGAGTTTTATTTTTAGAATGATTGACTTATTAGAACTAATCACAATATTCAGGTGTATATGTAAGAATGTAAATGCCTGTATTTAGACATTTTTGATTCCTAGGCTTTTCAAAACACTACATAGGAAGGTGATAGAACTAAAGAGTGGAAATAAATCCGGGGAAAAATAATCCCACCACTAAATAAGGAAAGTGATGCCTTTAAAACCACATCTATCAGAACTGCTTGTTGGTAAAAGAAGACAACCAGCGCTCAAGCCCCTCTCAGAATCTAGACTATTCAACTAGATGAACAGTCACTTGCTGAAGGTGTCGAGTTGTTAGATAAACAGTAGGTACACTAGAGTGATGAAACTTCAAATGTGCAAGGAAAGAGTTAGAAACCCTAGAACATAGAATAACAGAGACTCCCATTGTAAAATATATGTGCTTACGTTCCAGCAGAAAGTATTTAATGAGTATCTCTGTTAAAAACAAATTTTCGTGAAGCAAATTCAACAGTCACTACTAACAGTAACAACTTTGGTTAGTGAAAATCGTGGATGTGCCTTAACTACTGATGTATTAGGTTCCCAATTTAAATCCTTGAAAAATAATCTTTAAAACAGAGATTTTTTCAACAATCTAGTCTATGGAGGGGGTAAACAAACTTGATCACTCATGCTAATACTGCAACAAAGGATGCATTCACAAATAAAAGCATGTTTCATCACAATCCTGACAGCCTTTATGTCTTGGAGAATTGTATGAAAATATGCAGTGAAGCAGTGCGTTTATCAGTGATAGGTAACCAATTACACAACCTCAACATTAAGTACTATTTTCTTTTTCATAAAGTTTTCATCTCTGGAAATTGCCCACTTGTACACAACGCTTTGTCTTCTAAAGGAATTCCTAGACATATGTTAAATTAGAGGGATTTACAACTTTATTAGGTTTTATTATAGTTCTTGCTTAAAGGTCTACAAGAGGTTAAAGGCCTTAAGCAAACTTCACTGGTAAATAGGAAGACTGACAACTAAATTTTAAGCAAGTTGGGCTTATGTAAATAATTTTATTATTTTTAATATGTTTTATATTTGAATTTTCCAAACTATTTGGAAGTAATACTCAATCCCTCTGACCTCCATAAAATGTTAAACGTTTTATCTAATGTTATTTGGTTTTGGGGGAAGTTTTGTATGAAAATGTTATGTTCTGGAGAAACATTTGTACCATGAATATATTCTTTACCTCCACCCAAATATAGACCATTCAATCGCATCCTATACTTAAGGTGACCATACCTACTTTTTTTGGGGTGATGTCCTGTTGTACTACAGGGCAGGTGGTTGGTAGTACACCCATAGGTACTGGTTTATAAGCAAGTACTCCCAAAAGTATTTATTTTTTGAAGTTAAAAGAAAATATTTTGTATTTAACAGTGCTAGTTAAAGGAACATGTTGCAATGGCATGTTCCAAAAGACTTCAGATCAGACTTCCTACCATAATCATTATACCTATGTTTTATTTTTTTAATACATATTGTGTCTTTGAAAGGTGTTTCTTGATATTACCTAATTGTTATGTATGCGAGTGCTCTGAGGTCACACTATAACCGCGAATACCATAGGGTCAGTTCACGACCGTTACATCGCAACACTGACGCTACACTCGCTTGTTTGTATCATGGTGACTGCACACTTCATTTGTTTCGCAGGTCTTTACAATGCTTTATGAAGCACAACAAGACCTGTATATACATATACTACAGTCCTCCCCTCATACTTAAATTATACATATGTATGTTTGTTCCTAAAACTATGCAGTTCCTCCCTCGCTCACTAATTTCACTTTTTAATCAACATAACGAGGGTTCGGCCGCCTTGTCCTTTGTGGCCTCAACAAAGGTGGCTCATGCAACCTTCCACTGAGTTTCGAGGAGAGTGGCTAATTTGGGTGCTTGGTGTTCAATGGCTATAAACAGAGTGCTTGCTGTTGCTGCTCCTTGCACGGCCTTCCCCGTATTTGTGTTGCCTGTTGGTTTTGCCCACGGGTTTGTCCTGGTTCCCAGGATTTGCGAAAATCTCTCGCATGTTCTTGATAAGTATTTCAACTGTCATTGAGCTTATTGTGGTGGCTTATATCCATTTGGAATATGTATCCACTTCCAGGAGTAGTGTGTGTCCTTCTACTGGTCTGGCAAAGTCAACTCGAATTCTGTACCCCATGGTTTGCTGGGGTTTGTCCAAGGATGAGTTGTAGCTTTGATTGGGTTATGTTTAACTTCTTGGCAGGTATTGCAACCTCGTACAGTTTCTTCTACTTCCTTGTCTATGTTTGGCCACCATATTGAACTGCGTGCTGCATACTTTGTGTTTACAATTCCCAGGTTGGTGTTTGGAAGCAGCTGGTCTTAAAGAGGTTGGTATGGCGACTCGAGATCCTCTGATCACACACCCTCTTGAAGTGTTCGCTTCCTGGCGTAACGTCCAAAACAGTGTTATCTCTGGTACAGGATTACAATTTGACCACCCAGGTTCAATCAATTTCTTAACTTTGCTCAATACAGCGCCGTTTTCTGTTTCGTATGCCATTTAGGATCAAGACATAGGTCTTTAACCTGATATATCAAGTAAGTAAACTTCCAATGGCTCTGGGTAGGCTTGTTTTTCAGTGGGTTCTGGTAGTATGCTAAGAGCATCTGCATGCCACATTTTCTTGCCCGGTCGATTCTGCAGGTCATAGTCGTAGGATGACAGGATTAATGACCATCTGAGCATGCGAGGTGAAACCTCTGCTGGAATGGGTTTGTCAGCAGCTAGAAGTCCCAAGAGTAGTTTGTGATCTGTCACTGCTGTAAATTTGCGGCAAAGGAGGTTTTGTCGAAACTTTATCACTCCATGGACCAGAGCTAAGCCACCTTTGTCTATTTGTGAATAGTTGCGCTCTACTTTGATGAGCGTCCTGGACCCAAAGGCTATTGGCACTTCAGTCCCATTTTCCATTATGTGGGCTAGTATCGCTCCAATTCCATAAGCTCTGTCATCACAGGTAAGGACAACGGGTTTGTTTAGGTCATAGTGAACCAAGCCCGGTGCTGATGTTAGTAACCTCTTTTATCTGTATACATGGCTTTACTATGTTCCTGGGTCCAGTCCCACTCACTGTGTTGGTCCAGTAGACGGTGGAGTGGTTCCAGGATAGTATCTTTGTTGCGTAGAAAACGCTCATAAAAATTCAGCAAACCTAAAAATGTCTGTAACTGTGTTTTATTCACAGGTTGTGGGGCATTCTGACTAGCACTCACTTTTCATACATTGGGTATAGGCCTGAAGCATAAATTCAATATCCCAAAAAGGTTGTTGCTGGTACTCCAAACTGACATTTTGCTATTTTGACTCGGAGGCCCACATCACTGAGTCGCTGAAGTACCTGACACAGTCTGGCCTTGTGTTCTTAGGAACGTTCTACTTGCCACTACTAAGTCATCCAGTAGGATTGCCACTACCTCCATATTTGAGAATAAGTTGGCCATCATTCTTTGGAAAATGCCTGGAGCCGCGTTAATTCCAAATGGCAAGAGGTGCACTAGGTTGAGTCCTCTGACTTTGTTTACTGTTAAAACATCAGCAGTTTCAACATCTACTTTGAGCTGCGTATATTCTTGCTCTAGATCAATATTTGAAAAAATTGTCCCAGTTGTCAGTTGTGCGAAAGCCTCTGAAACTTTAGGTAAGAGGTATGTATCGGGCTTTAAGGCTTTGTTCAGTGTTACCCTGTAATCCCCACAAAAATGAAGCTCCCATTTCCTTTTTCAATTATAACTAATGGTGTGGCCCATCTAGAGTATGTCACTGGCTCATATACCCCTAGATCAACTAGCCTTTGAATTTACTTATCCACTTTGTCTCTTAACGCAAATGGTACTTGACTGACCTTACAATATGTTGGTGGTATGGATGGATCCCGCTCCAGTTTCACCATAAGCCCATTAAACTCTCCAAATGTGGGGTCGGCTACTGCAGGGTAACGTTGTACTGAGGTGCTTAAATCCTCAACCTCACTTGGAGTAAGCAGGATATTTTGCACTGTAACCTTATTGCTTGCTCTGTATCCATGTACCGGTAATTATTTTTGGCTATTAATGTTGGTAGGGTTTTGCTCCGTGTTCGCTAAGGTGTGTCCTACAACATTTAGCCCGTGAACTGTGAGCCCAAGGGGCTCAAACCACGGTCTTCCAAGTAGACTTGGTCCATGACCTGTGAATAATGCCAGGGTTAGGGTAGCTCGTATTTTTTAAAAATTGAACCTCTACTGATTTTGAGCCTAGAAGTCGAAGTGGTGTGTCAGATGCCCGGTTTTGCAAATCTAAGTCCAAGGACTCTAACTTGGGTTAGTGGGGCCACAATGTTCTATAAGTTTCCACCAAGATTAACGTCAGGGCTGCCCCTGTGTCTACCTCCATAGTGTGAAATATACCACCTATGCGCAAGGACATTTTTATCGATGGCATTGTGGGTTCCCTCTTGGTGTCAGGCACACTGTGTTTTGAAAAGTCTTTAATACTATATAGTTCTAGCTCTTCTGCTAATAACTACTCGGAATCCTGTTTATGATGCTCTGTTATATCCATTACTTGATGTTCTCTTGCTGTATTTCTACCTTGTCTCGTCTCCGAAAGACAAACAGCTCCCACATGCCCTCTTCGATCACAAGCTGTACAGTAAAGTTTTTTTTTTCACCGTACAGTGGCGTATTTGATGTTGTCCCGCACATCTCAAAAACTGTCCCCGAAAGAAGTGTCGTGTTCTTCTCCCTCGATTTCTTGGCTAGACCCTTCTCTGCTTGAGGATGGATTTCCTACTTGCGGCTGTGACCCGTGGTTTGTGTCCTGTCGGCGAGTCCACTGGAGAATAGATTTATATTGGGACTGGCTACCAATCCCATAAACAGATCCGTGTTTTGTTTCTTCATCCCGTACATCCTCTACATATTTTCTGGCAACTTCAGCAGCTTTGGAAGCTTCTATTGGTATTTTAAATGTCTGGTCGGGCTTAATAAAAAATTGTTGCTGTAGCTGAGTGTCAGCCAATCCACAAACAAATTGATTACGGAACATTTTTTCCGTTACCACCTCACCACCAAAACCACAACCATCAGCGATTTAGCGATGATCTGCGGCGAACACATATATACTCTCCCTTATCTGCTGGTGTCGGTGGGTGAACAGGTGGTACTGAAATGTCTCATTTGGTCGTGGCGTGAACTGCGTAGTCAGTCGATCAATCATTTCTACAAATGGAATCTCACTCAAATCGCATGCCCCAAATTCATCACTGAGAATTTTCAACGTACCTAACCCACAAATACGCAAAAAAAATTGCTCTTTTCTGCGTGTCATCAATGATGTTCTTCGAAAAAAAATATATGTATTTGTGTCAAGAATTCCTGTTGTTCAGACATAATGGCCAATAATTAATAATGTTTCAACCAATTAATAGTTAAATTATACACGCACTGAATATTATAGGCGTCCGTTTACACTATCTCGTCGCCATTTGTTAAGTATGCGAGTGCTCTGAGCTCACACTATAACCGCGAATAGCATAGGGTCAGTTCACGGCCGTTACATCACAAGAGCGTATAACTCGAACGGGTAGTAAGACGCGGTGCTAAATATTATTATTATTATTATTATTATTATTATTATTATTATTATTACATCACAAGACTGACGCTACACTCGTTTGTCTGTGTCATGGCGGCTGCACACTCCAACAGTTGTTTCTCAGTTGCTACCATGCTTTCTGGCGCACACCAAGACTTGTATATACATATACTACGCTAGTATTTTTGTTTCTATAGTTGATTTACTTTTAATGCTATATATTATTAAAACTTTTATACTGAAGTATTAGTTTTAAATGATTATCAACCAATATTCCTAATTTACTTATAAACAATAATGAAAGTAAAAAAAAGTTAAAATTTATATTTAGTTATGTTTCTTTAAAACAGAGTTATTACTATTGCTCTTTTAGGTATCATTTGAATTGATGTAGTTCATTGTTACCTTAAATTAGCAACGAAAAGGAGATTAAATAAATAGTTGTGTGTTTCAACTAGATTTTTTCTCTTTACCTGTATTATTTCTCCTCTATTAACTTTATTTCTGCTTTTTCTATAAAAAAAAATATTACAGTAGGCCTACTAATAACTACGAGATTGAAATTAATAATGGTTCTTATTCCATAAATTCTCTTAGATTTACTGTTCATTCTTACTTATTAAAGATGAGCATAATAATTGTTTTCGTCTGTAAATAGTGAAAATGATTCAGCTCACTGAAATCAGCATTTCGTTTATTTAGTTGAGTCATTTGCGTTTTCCATCTTGCAGGGATGTGGAAAGATAACTTTTAAAATTTGAAGCAAAGTCTAATCGAATACATTAAATGTTCCCAAAGCCAAATTGAAGTTTGAATAAATATATATATATATATTTCTTGGAGCTGTGGTTGGTTGCTGAGCAAGATAAATGTTAACAATGAACTCTCTTTTAACCCACACAAGCCTACGATAATAACTCTTGTAAGATTATAGAATCTCGGCTCTATTGTTGTCACCTTATTTCTGTGATTTAAGATTGGCAGATTTCTTACTATATCAACACCTCTAAATTCACTTGGTTCGACTAGTTAATTTGAAAGGGTTGTTAATTTTGAACTGTGTGTACTATTTAGTTCTAATAGTCACTTAAAATAACTAATATTATTCATTACCAATCATTGCTGCTAGTTACTTTTAAACGTATCTTAATTCGTCATAATACTGTTGCTTACTATCAATATTAAAACTCATTCCTGTTAAGTATTCTGGTAAGTTATTCTTCATTCCTGCTCATTTTGGTAGGTTACTGCTAGTAAGATAAACCAGGAGGGTGGAGGCCATGGTAATAGTTTTTGAGAAACATGATATGTCACCAGGACAAATAGGCAGTGGTGGCTTGTCGTATGGGACTGCAGGGCTGCACTATCTGAACTATTTGTGAATAACAGTATAATCATCATCATCATCATCACCAACATAATGGCATTAGCTGCTACTGCTTGAACATCAAAATAAACGTCCCCCTTAATCACCTATGATTGCTACACACTACAGCCTTATTCTGCACGCCTGCCTAGCATTAGGGTAGAAAGTAGAAACGCAATATTTCTCCGTGACAGGGTGTGGCCTCTAGCAGTCTAGATGGCTATTTGGCGCATGCGCTCATGTTGGTCATTTGAAGGAGAGCTCCGGGGTGTGATAAGGAGCGGATCGTGCGATTTGGCGCTTTGTAAAGTGGTCAGGGTTTTAGGCCCTGAGCTCTCAACCTTTTCATTTATAAAATTATATTAGTTTTTCTTTTAGCTTACATATTAATACCCTCAAGATACTGAGAATACTAAACTGATAAATACATTGTTATTTTCCATTCATATAGGCCTAATTTAATTCTCTTTATTACTATCAAATGGTTAATTATAAGAAAGTGTGGGATTTTATGGTAATTATAAGTTATGTAAATCATAACCAAAGTTCTAAGCAATATATGTTTTAAATTTCAATTTATTAACTTCATTTTCAGGCCTTTAAACTTATAATATAATAGTTTTTCATTATTTAAAGTCTTTGTTGGAATATTAGAGTCATCCAAATTTATTACTTTTACTTTTCATTTNTAATAGTTTTTCATTATTTAAAGTCTTTGTTGGAATATTAGAGTCATCCAAATTTATTACTTTTACTTTTCATTTTAAGCACTGTGCAATGTATCAATAGCTGAACCCGTAAGCTGGGAGATGCACCTATTTATTGCACGTGCAGTCTTTCAGGGGAGGGGGAGGTTTTGGCGCGGACTCCTGGCCAATCAGTGCTTTCGGTTTAGCGTCTGTTTTTGACCTTATCTGGAAGGAAAGCGTCAGACGCGGGGACTAGCCGGTTAGCACTCAAAGAGTAAAGACACGTACTTATTGTGAACTTATCCTAACGTGTAGAGACAGTATAGAGATGGGGGAAAGTAGAGGGAGACTAGATGACTAAATAATTCATTTGTCTAAATTAAGCACCTGTGATGATACCATGTAAATGATTTCTTTAAAATAAACTTCAAATTTAAATGTTACGCTAAACATAATCTTTTTTTGAATCGGCTGTGTACCTCTACCCCCACCATTTTATATATATATATATAACCCCGATATGCTCTACCGAAACTGACTGCCGTGGACGACAACCTAAGAAGATGAGAAGGAGGGGCTAGTAATCAAATCAGCTGACTAGCGCTGACTGGGTACAGCTTGTACGGGCTGTTCTGTAATGCAGCCCAGACAGTCAGTTTCTGTGTCTAGCCGAGGGTTACATGGCGTGCATTTTTTGTCGGGCTCTAATAAGTGTGTTGGCAAATCGCAATTACTATAGCAGTATAGTAGTAGTGATATTTACAGCTGCAAGTTGCAATGATATTGATTTAGATCACTCTAAAATATGTAAAAAGTCATGGATGTAGGTAATTTTTCTTTAAAGTAACATATGTAGAGTATCCTTTTATGATTCATCCATGAAGAAACACGCGCTTTTCAGAAATAAATGTTAAAAGGATTACACCATTAAAATATATTTTTTATACAATTTTTCCTGTTAAAGGAACAACTACGCAGTATTTGGCAAATAAGCCAATTCCCTATATCAATAAGAAGCTAGCCTTCACCAAACTTGTCGCCAGGACTCTTTCTATTAGTTAGTTTTTACACTGTTGGCGAAGGGAGCAAGAGGCAAGGGGTATGTAATATATAAGCAGTTGTGCGTATGTTTAAGGCAGCCACATACAGGCAGCCAAGCAGCCACACGCACAATCCGCACACACACAAGTCGCTCTAGGATCCACGCTCACACAAGCAATGCAGTCAGGGACTCACTGGCACTAGCTTTGGCTCTCGCAGTCACAGTCTAACACAGAATACAATAATTTACGTTAATATCACAAGTGTGCATTGATATAAAGCATTTAATTGGAGTAATTTATAAGTAATTAACAGATGTCATTTGAATAAACCGTGTGTGAATCAACAGCCATTAAAAGTTCCCTTTCTTAAATTTATTAATTATACCTATTTAATTAGTGCTCGACCACGGAGCAATTAACAGCTGGTTAAACGGTATTTATTCTGTACAGTGATGATAGGTTCTTGACCACGGAGCTATAGACAACCTAAATATCATCACATCAATATTATATCAGGGAATTAATCCGTAGTGTTACAAAGTTAAGAATATGTATAATTTTATGAATGGTGAGAGAAGGAGATTTCTCACTTTATATTTTATTTTTAGACGCTCAGGATGACCTTAAAAAGATACTTTTAGGGCTTATATTTTAAAATTTTCACACCCTCAGACCCTCTGATAGCTCTTCCCCCCACACCCCCATCACAAAGCAGCTTTCCCAATGTTGAAATCCACGAGCCGCGACTGAAAATAGGATTAGGATGTCCAGGCAAGAGTGATATGGCATAGCCTAATGAGCACAAAAAAAGTAAAGAGGCCAAGAAAGAGATGGGAGGAGTGCTTAAAACTTATTGCACGAGTTAGGGGGATGGTATTTACAAAATTGTTCCTGCCTCGGGCAGTAGGCTACCTAGTTCTGATATTTAACTGGTGATAATTACTCTTTATTCCTACCTAATATTAATGATTACAGTAAATAAATATTTGTACTCTTGTTAGATACTTAAGTATTTAGGTAATGTCCAATCCTACTCATTAGTCTACTTATGGACAACCCTTATACAATTATTTTTTACTGTTATTTTCTATAAATGATCACTATCCACTTTTAATTTCTACTGTTCATTATTGCTAACTAAACTCATATTTTACTTTTGTTTCCTAGACATTACTGATTCTTGGTAATAAAGTTATAATTTATTCTAATATTATAATTTTACTTACTAATAAAGTTACTTTTAACTCATAGTTCCTATTAGTTAGAAACCCCTCCACTGCAATTTCATTAGTATCTCAGCCATACCAAAAATAAATAGCGAAGCAAGTAACCCCTTTGAGTAGACGATCAAACGCCTATTACCAAGGAAAACTAAGAAGAATTATTTTTTAAATATGTAATGCCTCGAGATAAGATTTAGGATGGGCCCCTTAATTTTTCTATGGTTTTACTTTACTGTATTTTATATTCTATATATTTCAATATGTAGCGACCGGGCTACCCACGATGATCTTTTATTGATTATAATGCCCCACGTTGGGAATCATTTGTAACTTACCATGTGCGTAACGCTTGGGCTGTCATGCGTAACAACCTCTATCCCGCGGTGGGAGTCATATGTAATACCCCCCTGGTGTTTCCTTGAAGTCAACCGGTGCGAGTTATTCTCTTGGAATGACATATGTAACATCCAAGGGCGCCGCACGATACTGGTTCCTTTTGTTATAGTAAACACGGTTCCCTACCTGTACTTCCTATTGCGTTTTTACAGTCAAATTTTAATTTCAATTTATACCAATATAATATACTTCTGATTTTGTGATGCGTCTGTACACTTGTTAAGTACAATTATCGCGTTATACAACATTTTAAATTTATATACCTGTGATACACGTCTATTCACTTGTTGAGTTCCATCGCGTCTGTGTCAGGACAGTCCTATACAAATGGTCTTTATTCTAACAACCCTTCCCTAGTCTTTGCTGACGACAGAGACTATTTTCATATTATGCGATATTCTGAATCTATCACAAGAGTTGACGCTTATCTCTCTGCCTTCTGGTTGGTTAGACAGTGTAATCCCAAGTTGCATTAGAACATCATGGAACTTGTTGGAACGGAGCTAATCTGCTACATCAGCGATGCAGAGGTGTTAAAAAGAGACCGCGATAGACGCTGTGACTTTTCCCTTTGTTAACTGTCCAATTCAACCAGTTAGCAAATTTAGTAAAATAAAAATTGATTTACTCTTAAATTGCTGAAGGGCTTAAATATGTTAAAATAAATAACTAGTAACTAAACATTATTATTATTATTATTATAAAACCCGAATTTAGAATATTATAAAATGGTAATTATAAATTTCAAAACTGCACTCTCATCCTTGGATAAAATATAAAGAAACATGCTAACAGTATTTTAAATAGAAACAGATTAACGGAAAAAAGACATACCTTATCTTTGAATTCTAAACAAAATAGAAGTTCACAATTGAGGACATTACTAATATCTACCACCTACACTGGGCTATTTAATGATTTTTTTGACACTAACACTCATTGGGGAATTACCTTCTCCCACTCCCCTCCTAGATTTATTTCACTTCCTTCAGATATTCTTGAACATAAAGCTGAAAGATGGCCTTGCATCAAATTCCATATTATAGCGTCTAAATATATACAATTTTTAAACATTTGCTGAAATAGTTTATAGGGGCATCCAAACTCCAAAAAATATCTGGGGAAGTACTCCTCTAAATAGCTTTCGAAAAGGTTAATCAAAGAAAAAAATTTAGGGAAGGGCCACTCAGCTCAGGTGGAAAAATCATATCTGGCCAGAACTAGGCCAGATTTACCCAGATCTGGGGTAGATTTGAGGCAAATATGGTATTCCCAGATCTGGCATTTTTCCATATAGGAGAGACATACAACTTATAGCAATAAATTAAGGAGAAGAGCCTAATTTTAAAAAATATACAAATGATGACTGCTTCAAATGGCTTCAAGGGGTAGGCCTATCCTATTTTCAAACATTGGTTGGGAGAAAGCCCCTCCCTGGCTGGAGGGTTAACTCCCTCTAAAGTATCTTATTTTCCTAACTATCCCCAACACAAATAATGTTCCGAAGCTATAGCACAAATTATTACTCCTATTATTCTATTAACATGCAAGGCTGCTTGATATAATTTGTAATTTTGTATACTTGTATTTCCTTCTCGTTATTAATGAAACTACTATTTACCGTTTAATATGGTACGTCTTTGGGTTGAACATGGACAAACAATCATTTTAAGCAAGGTGATAATTCGTTGGACTTAAACAAAATATGAGTACACACATGAGAATAGGGATCCAATAGTATGTTGTAATATCTTAAAGGCATTCTCCTTATCCTAAGATTTTCCATCTCTAAAAATAATGTTTATTGTTGGCACCTAAAATTCTACGTCACTGTTCTCCCACCTAATTTACATGTCCTTGGTTAGCTTCACTTGCGGTGCGAGATCCCCTCTCATCAGAACCACTTGGAGAGTGGAATTGAAAATTATAGACCCAGGTATTTCGGGGCCACTATTATCGGGTAAACTATCCCGTACAATCGTGGATTAGTGCGCAGGTAAAATTTCTGTAGTACTCCAAACTCCGGCATACTCTAATCGTGAATTACAACAAGGGCCTAGTATTGTGCTACTTTGTCTACATAAGACCACTGGGACATGGTATACTATTAAGTAATCAAAATATCCTACCCTCTGCATCTTAAATCTGATGGTTCCAGAGTTAATTAATTAGTCCCTTAATCAAAATACTTTCATCTCACTTCAAGCTCATTTGTGGTTTGAAATTGGAAGCACGTGGCATTCCACTTTGGTGGGCCTGGTATCCCTACGGGCAGCAGGAATTACGTCCTGGCGATTAGCTTCTAGGTTGATCTTGGGATTCTGGTAAAGGCTTCATTTTGTTGGCATGGATCAATGCCAATTATTTACTCAACTTGTCACACCACCCACTCACGTGCGCTCACCTTTTATCAAACGTTTACGTGGACCCTCAAAATTTCGCGATTAAAGAAGTATTCGCCGATATACATTTGATCACTATCCAAACACAAACATTAGCGATATAATTTTTTGCTAGTGATAAAACAAGAAATCTTAAATAAC
>CABFOV010008966.1:10714-21307 GCA_902141375.1 Timema poppense
GGGGGGGGGGGGGCGTTTAGGCCAACACGATGCCAAACGTTTCTTAAAAGGAATACTTTTTTTTTAAAAGCGGTCATTGTTAATATTTATCAAACGTGACACAGATCACATGGTATGACGTGAGAAATATGAATATTGTTTTAGTAACTTTAATAAACGACAAAAAGGTTCCTTGCTATCTTGATCTGACTGTACATAATTATTTATGTCAAGGACATGAACAAGAGTCGCAATGGCGTCATAAAGTAGTGTTTATTTATATAGCTCATAGCAGATTGATTAAAGCACCACATTTATTCTAAGACATTGGTCGAATCCGAATCTTAGCTTTTTCTTAAACTTCTCGAAGATGAAAATGAAACACTCAATCATTATTAGATCTTCAATTAGCATATTATGTATCATTATCCCCGCGTCTTGCTACATGTTCAGGTTATATACGCATACATGACAATTACTCTAACGGGTTAGGGATTAAGAAATAAGATATTTTAGAAGGGGGGGGGGGGGGAACCACCCTCAGGTGACTCAACCGAGGTTCGAACCCCGATCTCCCCATCATCAGCAAGCCAATCTAAAAGGAGAATGACGTTTACGGCCATTCGACCACTGAAGAGGTTTTCAATTATGTATGATATTCGCAAATTGTGTTCCACATCTTACTACCCATCCGCCATCCACCCAACCAGCATTTAAATAAATCAATAGGGATGAAGAAAGAAGAGTTTATATGTACAGTAAAATCTCGTTAAACCAAACTAATTGGGATCTAGACTTGTTCGGATAAGCGAAAATTCGGATCACCAGGATAATACTGGAGAGGCTCGGATTACCAGGATAGTACAAGATAAACTTTGGAAGCACCAGGGATCGAACCAGGGACCTTTGTATCTGTAGTCAGACAAGTTTTAAATTTTAAACATTTTTTAGTTTTAGTTTAGCTTCTACAGATTCAAAGAAACAAGAAATGTTGGATTTGTTTTTTATGAATATCCCCAGTTTTATTTTAATTTATTTTACTTCTTCTCTCAGCCATCATTTTAGTTTTACTTAAGAACGTTGCCAACCTGTGACGTCATGGCAAGTCAAGATAGGATTTACCACCATGTCGATTAGTTTTAACGATATAATACTGAAACAAAAACTAGAATGTTTATAAAAAATAGTCTCATATTGCCACAAAATAATTTGTTCGGTCTTATTTGTAAATCTTCTACAATCCAAGCGATTTGGTTTATTCACGAAAATGGCCAGTAGAAATCTTCCTACTCGACCAAAATGTAGGTAAAAACAACGAAAATCTGTGCAGCGAACCTCCACAGAAAGTGTGAGGGTATAATGAAGTCTTTATTCCGTCGGAAGTCGGCACCGCAATGGAAAAAAAAAGATGCTTTACATACGAAAAAGACACACAGGACAAATACTCTAAACAACTGATATTTTTTAATTTAATTACTACCGTCTCTTAAAAACACACATTTAAAAAAGTTAGTTAGCAAGATGTTAAAAATATCTTTGAATAATTGAGGGAAATTTAAAGCCACGGGTGTTTGTGATATAAAGCAAGCTTATTTATAACCGAGACAATATTTTATTTTTATTTATTCGAGGTATTTAACGTACATTTTCTGAATCGACTGATTATATCAGCACACTAGAATTCTATGAGTGAGAATGAAAAGGTCTACCAATTTTACCGGGAAAAGTATTTTCCCATACTTTCCAAGGTTCTTTTACACGCCACAATCGACATGGAACCCGACGTCTTTACTTGCCCTCCGTAGGAAGTTGTGCTACAAATTTCTATCACTTAATAAAAATCCGTCCACCCCCAGCTGGGTTTGAACCCACGGACATCGGGTCCTAAGGCGAGCACTTTACCCCATGCCTACCATTGTCGACTTATATAACAAAACACGAGGGAATTAATTTGTACTTTTAAGCCAAGTGTTCCGTCTCCTCCAGGTAATGCGAGCGAGCGCGTGATTAGCTCTCGATAGTTGTTGATGAGAAGGCAAAGGTTCGAATCTTGGCTCAGTGAGCGGAGGGTGGGTTTTTACAAGTGATTCACTGTTATGGTTTTCCCATCCTCTATCCACGCTAATGGTGATGATTATTTTTAAAGGCCTACTTTTATTATAATATTGAAGTCTTTAACATATCAGTTTTACATATATATATATATATAATATAGATAAGGTTTATGATTTTACCAATTAAATTAGGCCGTTAGTAGAAAGTGTGCTAAGCCTATCGATAATTATAAAAAGTCAAATATTATGTCAAATTGAGAAGTTTTCCTAACACTCAATGAACCAACATACAATAATATTGCCAGCGCCTGTAAACTAGACTGTTCCGGCTCGAGCGCGCGCTTGAAAACAAGTACCAGTTTTATCTTTCAAGCGCGCGCGCTCGGTCGCTCGCTCCAGTCTGTCCACCTCTCATTACAACCAATGTGTTATATTTTATTGTTTAGTCGCTCAGTATGGCCGTACCCTGACTTGGGTATGTAAAACAGTTTGAACCATACGTCGCATCTTGTCGCCGTAACCGAGAGAGAGAGAAAGCTCGAATTGACCAGCGAAACAGTTTTATCCGGGGAGAAAAACAACAATCCTAAAACAATGAATACAATATTTCTGTTATCAGGTGAAGAATACAAAGAAAACGCACTTCGATGAGCTCTTAAGGCCACCTGATTTTGGTTAAGGCGGAGGAGAGAGGGGTGGAGGTTATTTGGAGGATGTTCGCCTGAATTAGCGTGGAAATGGCAGGAAGGAACCAACGAGTATCAAATTGATAAATCGCATGTGTTAAGATCCATTTCAATGCCGCCAGCCAAGGTTCGAACCACGACCTCCCTATCACAGGCGATCTTGACACTTTAAACCACGTGACAACAAGTGCGGTAGAGAGCTTGGTTCGACCAAAGAACTAGGGCGGGTGATTCAACGAGTCACCTGATATAAATAAACCTTACGATTATTGTCCTAGGATTACGCCTTGATCCTGGAAGAGACGCTGTGATTAACCAAAGAGCGCACGCGAGCTTATAATTTAATTGTTTGTGGGGCGCAACTTGCCAACAAGCCCATCTTTGCAGCCTAGCCTGCCTGCTTGTCACCTGATAAAGCTATATATAGACGAAAGATAAAATAATAAATCTCGCATAAAATCTATTAAGATTAAATATCTTTCTTTACACACGCGAATCTAATCTTGCAAAGCAAAGAGTAAGTTATATAAGTTCGACTGTTTGAAGACGGGGTACATGCTAAACGATCACGGACAAAGATGATATAACATGTACCTAATCTTTAATATTGCAATGAAATATCAAAATAATTGTTAACTTTTAAACATGTTCTGCCAATTTTACTAAAGAACTGTAAATTATAATATGATTGTGAATGTAACATGCTTATTTCATTTAAAAAGAATGGTTAAAAAGTTTAATCTGATTTTTTAGCACTTTGTCATAGGATTAAAATTGTAAATTTGATTAGAAGAATATACACTCAGTTTACCCTGAAACAAGGCCGTAGTCGGGGGNTGACTTTATTTATGGGTCAAACAATATCAAAATTAAGGTAAAAGTACAAGTTAGGGGGTTGTGTTACTAAATAAAAAAAACCTTTAGAGAGCTTCTAGAGTTGTTTAATATTTAGAACTTTTTTTAGTCTCCATCAATTGGGGGATGTGTTAACCAAACCCCTCCTGAAATTATTGGCTGGCCTTGCCTTGCCCTAAAAGCAAACTTACCGTGTATTACACCATGAACGCATCTTATAATTTTCACCATAGGGGAATCAGAAAAGGTAAGGTTGTTACCTTGCAGGGTAAGCGAAGGATACAGTAGCATAAACAGGAATTAATATAAGTTCTACCACAAAGAAAAAATATATAGTTATTAATTAAATGATTCCATACGACATTATTTATCAATGGTTTAGCTAGTTATTTTCGTGTCATCTTGAACGGTTGCCAACTCCAAGAGCTTGATAAAGGCTAGCTAGTAGTATTGACTTATGGAACAGATGTCAACACCAAAGCGTTTGGAAAAGGTTGCCTCCCCCCCCCCCCACATTTTCCACAATAACATTAATGTTGTGAAAGATCTAGAATTTAAAAGAAAATTATGAGAATAAGAATTTTACATAAGGACAAGTTAGTGTGACATTTTATGTAAAAAGGGATTACAAAAAAAGGCAGATTAGCGATCAAAAGGGTTAATGTGAAATAAGAATTAAAAAAATAATCATTTATTTGGGCGCAAAACGTTGTTTGGTGATTAGTTGCCAACACGTAGGCATGATTTATTGAGCTTACACGCAAGAAAGAGTGCCTGCCAGAAGGGAAGCATATTTTGAATATAGTCTACGCACTTACAATATTCAATAGAGAAAAGTCAATATTGCGCCTAAATTGGTGTCTTATATAGCCTTTCACACGAGCTACCGTTTCTTATGTAGCCTTTCACACGAGCTACCGTGTCTTATGTAGCCTTTCACACGAGCTACCGTGTCTTATGTAGCCTTTCACAGTAGCCACCATTTTTTATGTAGCCTTTCACACGAGCTACCATGTCTTATGTAGCCTTTCACAGGAGCCACCGTGTTTTATGTAGCCTTTCACACGAGCCATCATGTCTTATGTAGCCTTTCACACGAGCTACCATGTCTTATGTAGCCCTTCACACGAGCCACCGTGTCTTATGTAGCCTTTCACAGGAGCCACCGTGTTTTATGTAGCCTTTCACACGAGCCATTGTGTCTTATGTAGCCTTCCACACGAGCTACCGTGTCTTATGTAGCCTTTCACACGAGCTACCCTGTCTTATGTAGCCTTTCACACGAGCTACCGTGTCTTATGTAGCCTTTCACACGAGCTACCGTGTCTTATGTAGCCTTTCACACGAGCTACCGTGTCTTATGTAGCCTTTCACACGAGCTACCGCGTCTTATGTAGCCTTTCACACGAGCTACCGTGTCTTATGTAGCCTTTCACAGTAGCCAACATTTTTTATGTAGACTTTAACACGAGCTACCCTGTCTTATGTAGCCTTTCACACGAGCTACCGTGTCTTATGTAGCCTTTCACACGAGCCACCGTGTCTTATGTAGCCTTTCACACGAGCTAACGTGTCTTATGTAGCCTTTCACAAGAGATATCGTGCCTTATGTTCAGTACGAAGCTGTTTCTAATTGCGTTTGATAGAGAAAAACGTAGCAATCTCCAATACAGAACATTGAAGAAATTATAAAATTAAAAAACATTAAAACCAAATAATTTAGTAAAAAAGCGTTACTCAAAATTCGATTATGACCAGCATTGTAGGATAAAAAGTGTAAAATTGAATGTTGACTGTAAATTTGTCTCCTATGCATGTTTGCCTTTCTTCTGAAGCGAACAATTAAAAATATTATACCTCTCATCAAAATATGATAATGGCATACGGAAATAATTAAAAACAGCTTTGCATCGTCTTCTCGATAAAGTTGATAAAAACAGCAATTCTCCAGCCTTGAAATAATTATGGTATGCACCCACAATTTTATTATTTTTTATTATTTTTAATCCTAAATGCAAGCGTTAACATGATGGCCTCACACGCTTCAAGCGTTTCAGCGTACCGACAAGCAGCTGTGTTTTATTATTACCTCAAGTGAGCTGCTTCTTAGATTGGCTCTCGTGAACAGTATTACGTTCGATACTCTGAAAGAGTCCTTGCCAAATTCATGGCACCCCCCGATCCAATTAAGTTTAAAAAAATGTAATTTGCTTCAAAAGGAATTAGATGCTAACATTTATTTAGAAAATTATTGTTGAACTGGGTAGAACTGTGGAAATGATCGTTCCGAAAGATCAACCTAATAAATTAATAATGAACCTTCTGATTGACAAAACACCGTACAGATACAACTGACGCAAAGGTCAAAATTTGGATTAATTTAAAACTGAAAATTAAAACACTACTACTTAATAGCTATTTATTTTAACTAGGGATGGAACCCCCCAATCATTGACGATATCGTATTCGAGACTCAAATGCTTAAGACACTTTTTTTCCTCTAATTTTTCCAACTGAAATTTATTTTAAATGTCAAACACTCACTGCCTATTGATTGTTCAGAAGCAACATAAATATAGTACAAACTTAACAAACAGGTCCCAGACCAGTAATTTAGCAATTAACTGATGTATGATGTTATAATGAATGGATTATAAGTAAAAATGTTTACATTAAAGTTACTATTTTTTTATTTACTACTATTCCATTGTACTTATTTTTCTTCTGAGATTTATAATTTTTCAAAGATTAGGATTCGATTTCGAGATTCAAAAGTAAAATTAAAATTCGGATTCGTAAAATGGTGGATTCGACCCAAATCTAATTTAAAGTTATTAGAACTTAATATATCCTACCATATGAGTATATTATATTAATTGCACAAGTCGTGTGAGAAGTAACAAACTAAAACTGTGTGAGTGAAAGGAGTTTTTAACTACGCTGGAATAGTTCCTCATTAGCACTAATGACATTATTGGTTCTATGTTCGTGATGCATGAGGAAAACAGCAACAAAATTGCATCAGAAATAATAATTATAATGGCTTAGAGCCAACCTTCCACAATGATATAAATTATTTAAACTAGTTTCACCCAAATAACCAGAGTAAGCTGTTCAAAAAATCAAACTAATGATTATCTTAAAATGACTTTTTTGAAACACGCAGCTTTGCTTCTCAAGTTATATATACACTTTTTTCCCCTTGCAAATCTTTTACTAACTATAGCTCGTCAAATATAATCATTTTAGATCAAAAATAGAAAAACTTAAAACTAAACTAAGCTAAGCTAAAAACTGAAAAGAAAAAAAATACTATCAAACAGAAGTCCATACTAATGTATTAAAAAGTATAGCAATCACATTAAATATGCCTTTAGGAGATTTGAGAGAAATTACTTGCAAGAATTTACCTTGTTTAAAGCTATACAAGTTAGTTAAAGATTTGCAAGGGAAAAAAAGTGTGTGTGTATATATATATATCAGTTAATGAGAAAATAAATAATTTAATAAAAATCCAATTAAAAAAAAAGCACAAATTTGACCACACAAATCAATAAGTTATGAAAATACAAAATCTAAATTACATTCTACTAACCTTTCCCTTAAAGACTATTTTCAATAAATATTGAAGTTTTAACTATCTTAAAAATGCAATATAATTTTCAACGAATGTTTATTGCGTCCTACAAATGAGTCAAATCGTCTGTTACCTGGTAAAGAAAGATTGGGAAACACCGGCCGGTTTTCAGCTGATTTTCACCCCACGCCCGCAATAAAACACACCCGTGGATATAACTGACACGTCTGATATTGCTCAAGAACCGGCGAGTACTGACCGGCTCAGCTGTGTCGCCAGTACGTCTACCGCGACGGAGCCGACAGTCAGCTGGTACTTCCCCTCATTTCCCCCTCCCTAACACACTTCCCTCCCCTCTGCTCCTCCACTGTTCGTTCATCGGCACATTATATACCCTGGCTAGCCTCAACCAACTTTACTAACTTCTGAGTCCTACAACCCATTCGGGGTGTAGGGCATGTGAGTTAAGGGGACCGCCTCGGTAAGCGAGAAAATACCGTGCAGACGTTCAACTCTAACGCAATTATACGATGCGTTATTTCAAAATATGATTCGCGCCAAAATTAAGTCGAAAGATTCCAACAGGGCTCATTTTCAACTAGATTTTAATCATATTCATGGAGCTATGAGACTAGGCTTGATGAAAAAGGGCTCTAACAAATACAGCAATTTTTTTTATAGACTCACAACAGAACATTTGAAGACATTTGAGAACAAGCAGCGAGCTTTCCTCTTTACCTCCCCCCCTCTTTTTAAGGGCTGTTGTAGGCGAAGGTAAAAAGGGAGTAAAAGCGTTTACAGAATATAGAAGTAGTTCCAGACCATGACACAAATCATTGTATTCTTAGCCTGACAGCGATATATAGGCCTACTTTCTCACTGATTGAGCCTCTTAAGGAAGTGTTTTTTGCAGTTTTTTTATCAAAACTTTTTTAAACCAAAATAAATCAAATATTGTTCAAGTAGAAACTTAGTTTAATTTTCTTTACATGGGAATATCAAGAGTTGTTAAATATCATGAGCGTGGCGGTATTAGATGAAACACTTTTTAAAAGAAGAGAAAAAGTTGTCGTTAGATTCTAGAACACCTATAACAGATAATCAATAACTGTGAAGATCACCATGTGAGGAATATCAAGCGCTATGTTTGTACTGGAGGAATATATTATTTACTTTATTTTGACAAAAAAAAAAGAGTTTGAAACAAAAACTGCAAAAATCCTAGACTTTACTCGAGTCCACTACGCTCCCACCTTAATCACACTAATGGGGTAGAGATTAGGTATAATTTAGAGGAAATGTACCCACATTCTGTCTGTGATGTCGAAGACATTGATGGTGGAAAGAGTGAGGTGTATATCGTACTCTGGCGAGAAAATTGACGTTCAGTTTTCCTTTTGATAGATGGGCCTATTATCAAAACATATAAAATTACGCTAATAAAATAGCAAAATGTATTGCATGTTGGTTTGAAAAAAATATGTTTGTATTTTTAAAAGGTGCTCCAAATGTGCATTCATTATAAAATCAAGGTAAAGAAATTTTTCTACGTGTCAGATAAGGGAGGCCCTTCTCGTGAAAACAGACTGTTAATTAGCATATCAGACAGGTCACGTGGATAGCACGACAAGTGTAAGGCAGGCAGGGCACCCCTTATCAAGACGACAGGGCCTCTTAGTCATACCACACCGTGCAGGTGACTCAGCGCCTAACAAGTAAAACTAATAAACTACTTTATGTGGTAACATAAAGGAGAGTAACACGGCCAGTCCTCGCTTTTTACGACGATTTACTGCCGACCGAACGACGGTACGGACCGAGCTCTGTTGTCCCGATCTACTGTGATAGTCTGGAGGAATGAACATCACCGAGGCCGTTATTACACTCGCATTTTTTTTAAATATATTTAACAGTGCGTCTTACGAACCGTTCGGGTTATACGCTTAAGTTATAATTACGCTAATGGATTATAAATCGGAAAGGTTGAATTAGGGGAAGTGAACCCGCATTTTCTGGAGGGAGAGTGGAAAACCACTTAGGAAACACCCCCTCCCCCGACCGAGATTCGAACCTCGATCTCCCCGTCCTTGGCAGTCGAGCTCAACACGACTAGCGCGTTAGCCAACTACGCCACCGAGGCGGGTTCTAGCATATTTATTTTATAAGAATGTGAAGCTATTTGAATAAAGAAGTGGTAGCTCCGGTTTAGAAAATTGAGATTAACGGCAGTAGGACTCGTTCTGCTGACCACTTGACACCCTATATCTACAAATGTTGGCATTATCATCGCTAACGGCAGCGGCCGCTCGGTCGGTGTAGCAGGCTCACACCATGGAGATGGAATATATTCTTCATATCATGAAATATATGATAAAAATGTTGACACCACTTTTGATAAAAATGTGTGTTATTACAATACATTTTATTAATAGTTTGTACTATATAAATTATCACAATAATGGACGCTAAGCATACCAAATCTATTTACGAATGAATATACTGTGGGATTTGCTCACTAACGTTACTCTATTAAAAGAACACTTAAGATACAGCTTAAGTGTAGTTTGTGTCGTGTTATGGAAGTATTATATTTTTTAATGTTTTGCATTTATAAGTTAAAACTTTCAAATGTCATCATTTTCTTTCATAAAACCCGAGGGCATATTATATAAAGTAGATCTTTTACCCAAGATTTGTATAATATATTATTTTACTAAAGAGCTTGTAATACTATACAAAAATNTAATGTTTTGCATTTATAAGTTAAAACTTTCAAATGTCATCATTTTCTTTCATAAAACCCGAGGGCATATTATATAAAGTAGATCTTTTACCCAAGATTTGTATAATATATTATTTTACTAAAGAGCTTGTAATACTATACAAAAATAAAATCTTGTATGTGTGTTTGTTGCTCAATAACGCCCAAACCACTGTACCGATTATGCTGAAATTTTGCATGGACGTCCGTTTATCACAGGCTATATTTTTTATATTAAAACCTAGTAAAATTAATGTGTTATTTTATATACATTCTGTATTAAACCACATGATCAACCGTTGTATTCTCCTATTAAATTCAGATTGAATATTACTTGATCGTCAAATCAACTCCGAATCCAAGGAGTAATTATTACAGAATGCATTTCAATCTTAAATCCAAAGAGAAATTATGTTTTGTGTTGGTTGTTTTGTATTCACAATAGTAGGCAAATAGTGATTCTTTAACGAATAAAACTTATTCATAGTAGGTAACGCCCAACATCTTTGTGTGATTTTACATTTACCTAGATAAATAATGGACTAATAAAAGTGTTCTCCCATTAAAAGGCATCTTAAACACCAAAGTAGGCAAGGAAATAATAAAATAAAATGTTCTGTACATATGTGTAATAAAAATGTTATTTCAAGGCAGAGAAACTTTGCAAAAGAACTTAGGTAT
>CABFOV010008967.1:0-21305 GCA_902141375.1 Timema poppense
TTATTCAGTAAAACTTTGCATATTTAAATTTGAATATTTTTTTAATCTTTAATATACACATCTATAAATCACATGAATACTAATATTTAATATTTATTATTTATAGATGAATTAGTATTAATAAACAATTGTTGAAATGTGTTGATTTTAACGGAACTTTAAGTATACTTATATAGAGTATTCTTATACCTACGGTAAAATCCCAGCTTTATCAAATAGGTATAGTATTAAAGATACTGAATTTTAATTTTCAAAATTTTATTCCAAAAAGTGTGACTTAATTCTAGATTTGCAAAACGTAAAAATTGAAGCTTCTTACCCTCATAGCTCTTGAATAAAAATAGTTAAAAATAAATTTTTGGTGTGTAACATTACATTTGGTTCAACAACTGATACCCCTATGAAAGAAATATTCATAACGTATTTTGCATTCCTCTTTAGTGGCTAGGCTAGTAGATGGTAGTCATAGTGGAGGCTAATACAATTAATAATATCTACTCTTAAATTATGTTTTTAAAACAGTTTTAGTTGCTTCAAAAGAGATAGAATGACCAATAAAGAGAATTCCTAGAGATCTTCTCTTGGGAACAAATTTAATGTATATTAATTACATTTAAACATTCAACCAGAAGGCCTGATGTATGTTTCAAAGTTAATTTGAAATGCTGCCATAAACAAATAAAATTAGCAATGAATAATAATAATAATAATAATAGCAATTGATAATAAATCCAATAATGGGGTTATAATAAAGTGAAACATCATTCCAGCTTGTGGTCGGATCAGTTTAGTAAAATGCCTCTATCCTTCCACAACTATTCCCCCTTTAATTTCTTACATTCTCTTCCTCTAACTGAAATATGTTCTGTTATCTGCTCCTTCCATCTCTTTCGTGACCTCCCTTGCGGTATATTTCCTGGTACAGTACTTTATTTCCAACATTTTTTTTTTGCATCCTAATTAGATGCCCATACCATCTCAGTCTTGCTTCTTCACTATCTCATGTACTCCATGTACTTCCACTCTTTCTCGAAGAACTTTAGTAGGTACTAATTTTATTTCTCCTCACGACAACTAACATGCTTCCCACAAATTTAATTCCCATGACCTCCACTTTCCTAGTCTCTCTTACAGTCACCGTCCTTGTTTCAGCTGCACATGTGACAGTGAATACCAAGTACTTCCCTGTAAAACACTTTCTTACACTTCAAGGGCAAGTCTCTTACACACCTATAGAACAACTTTCCATGCTGTCCTCTTCTTATTACATCCTCTCCACTTCCACCTTTTACCTCAATTACGCATCCAAGGTAGTTTACATTTTGCACTTTTCTCAGCTCTACTCCATCCTACTTTCTAGCTTTATAATGTCTGCCTTAACCTCTTCCTGGTCATCACCATCACCATTTCATACTAATTTTTAAAGCATATTCTATAATCATTACTAAGTAGCACATAATTAGGGGTTGCTAACAAATAATAAACAATATCTGAACTAGAAAAACATTCAATTATTTTATAACCTCAATACCCCAATATAAAAATGTTCAAAAATCAAACTTGGAGGGTTTATGTGGATAGATAAAATTGTGTATTTTCAAAAATAAAATAAATATTATTAAAGGCAGTCCAAATACATGGTAATCATTCTCATTAATATTATTTATTATACATATAAATTATCATATTATAGAATAATGTTTCATTAAAAAATATAATTGTTCACTCAATTTATATATAGCTCTCCTAATGAATAAATATCATAAACATCATTGAAACATGTTGTTGACAGAAGAATTAGGCTATGTTCACAGTTGCACCTTACTAAGCCGACTCGTCCAATATTTTCAATCTCATGGTCCTCCATTATCATGGTCAAAGACTCAAAGTACAACTGTTAAGTTCGGCCGAATATAGCCGACGTCAGACAGATTCAAATTGGTTTTTTTTTCTGGCAGTACTGTCCGATTTTTATAGAGATCGTATGTACTCTATCTTGTTGGACTGTGAAAAGTTAATAATTTTGGCATTTGAAAGAAAGAGTTTGTGGGATTTAAGAAGCAATCTATATCATAAGAGAGATGATTCTAGGATTCTATGGCATCAAGTGACAGAAATGGAAATTGCAAGTATTTTTATTTTAAATTAACTTGTTTAGCAAAAATAAGCTATTTGTTTTGGTTGGTACGAATATTTTAATTATTATAATATGATAGAACATTCGGAATAAACAATAATCATTAAGGAATTTTCCAAATAGCGATCCACCTATTTAATCAAAAATTCACATTTTACATTAATAACATTAGCATGTTGACATATCGACCATAATATTATAGTAATTTGTGGCTAGTGTGTTAAGAAACCACAGCTTTTGGCCTAAACCGACGTTACTCTGACCACAGGCACAGCCGTCGGCCGAATACGATGCTACTGTGAGCATAGCCTAAAGTTTATATAAAATAAAGAGAAGGGAATAAAAAATTATAGACAAGTAAACATCTTATAGCTCTATTATTTATTACTCATTTACCAAATAAATCTAGAGGATGTTTACGCTACCAACAACCCAGTTATTAGCGCTCTCGGAGAAGTTAAGAAAGGGAAATTTGTTTTAAAAAGGGACTTTTAGTTAGATACTACCTTGAGAAATTTACTTTGGTTTCTCTTATCTATGTCTGTCTTTGAATCCATATATTTATTATCAAACAAGTGAGCTTTTAGTTGAAAAAGTATGCAATTAAACTTAATCAAGATTAAAGACTAAATTATTTAAACGAATTCCGGAAGTTGGTTGAATCGTAAAAGAACAAATATTGTTATTTAAAGTGGAACAACCTCTATCATTAAAATGATGGATCTTAAAAGGAAAGGAGACGATCTTGCTTTGGTAACTGTGAAACGCTCGAGGGCTGAGCTCACAATCGTTGAAAGTAAAGGTACGAGTCTAGTCTCTAGTGATACAGGTCCACCAAGAATATCTAGCTTATCAGCACCTATAATGTTACTAGAAGGTCACCAAGGGGAAGTTTTTACAGTAGATTTCCATCCAGATGGCAAATATCTGGCATCAGCCGGGTTTGACCGCCAAATATTAATTTGGAATGTATATGGGGAGTGTGAAAATGTTTCTATGATGACCGGACATAGTGGGGCAATCATGCAATTGAAATTTTCAACTGATGGAAACCTAATTTACACAGCAAGTACAGACCACACTCTAGGCTTATGGGATTTTGAGACTGGTGTCCGTGTGAAAAAACTAAAAGGACATACTACATTCGTGAACTCTTGTCATCCGGCTCGCCGTGGACCACAACTAGTATGTAGTGGTTCGGATGATTGCACAATTAAGCTTTGGGACCCTAAGAAACGAGGCCATTGCACAACACTGAATAACACATATCAAGTGACTGCAGTCACTTTCAGTGATACTGCAGAACAAATTCTATCCTCTGGTATTGACAATGATATCAAAGTTTGGGACCTTAGAAAGAATGCAGTGTTGTATAGACTAAAAGGACATGCCGATACAGTGACTGGACTCAACTTGTCACCTGATGGATCATATGTGCTCTCCAATTCAATGGATAATACTCTTCGTATTTGGGATGTTCGGCCATTTGCACCCCAAGAGAGATGTGTAAAGATAATGACGGGACATCAACATAACTTCGAGAAGAATCTATTACGTTGTGCGTGGGCACCAGATGGTTCTAAGGTGTCGGCAGGTTCCGCTGATAGATTTGTTTACATCTGGGATACGACAACTCGTAGAATACTTTACAAACTTCCAGGGCATAATGGATGTGTGAATGATATCGACTTCCATCCTTCAGAGCCAATCATTGTGTCTGGATCGAGCGACAAACTTATCTACTTGGGAGAGGTTGAATGAGTTATCACAAAGAATCTGATGTTTTAGTGAAAATATTCTCAAGTTTCAATAAACATTTTAAGCTGCAAAGGTTTGTTTACCAGTTGATTATTTTATATGAAATTTAACACAAAACTGCTTAATATACATGATAAAGTTGATGTAAAGGGTGTTTACTACCAAAAAACCTTTCATTTTTATGTGTAGGTAAAACTTAGCATGTTAATTTAAGCATTAAAAAAAACAAAAACAGTAGCAATTTTGTATGTGTACTGTTTGGAAGAAATGATTGAATGTATAGAAATAATTACAAATCAATAAATATTTGTATTTAAATACAAAATCAGAAGACAGTTTAGTTGAGCTATTCATTAAAATTTCAATGTTCAAACTACATCAAGTTTATAAACTATCTATATCTACACCACCCACCTCGGTGGCGTAGTTGGCTAATGCGCTTGTCATGTTGGGCTCTGTTGAGGACGGGGAGATCGAGGTTCGAATCTCGGTCGGGTGAACTGGGGGTGGTTTTTCCTAAATGGTTTTCCACTCTCCCTCCACGCAAATGTGGGTTCACTTCCTCTAATACAACCTTCTCAATTCCTAATCCATTAGAGTAATTAGTACTTAAAGCGTATAACCCGAACGGGTAGTAAGACGCGGTGCTAAATATTTTTATTAATATCTACAGTAACTATTCCTATGTGTAGAAAGAGCCTGTCAGATAATAAAAATAACATTTTTTGCAGCCAATATTGATATTTTACTATATTATTAGTATTACTTTATAGATATTAACAATAACAATAAAAATTGGTATCTGCAATTTACCTGACATGAATATGTGTATTATTATTATCACCGCGTCTTACTACCCGTTCGGGTTATACACACTTACGCTAATGTGTAATGGTAGGGTGATTGTGAGATGAAATGGAGGACCTACAGTTTAACGTGGAATCCGAACCACGGTGGAGGCCTGGCATTCCCCACATTCACAAGATGTCAGAGGTGAAGGAAGGGTTTGGTAATCAGCTAAATCTGTGCCGGGACCGAGGATAGAACCCCGGCCGCCAGCACAGAAGTCTGATACCTTACCCCTAGACCGCCAGGTCACCTTGGAATATGTGAAAGTAAGCCTACTAGTCTAGCATAAGGTTTTTAGGGTAAAGAATGTATATCTATGCTTTCTTTGTGAAACTATATTAATACAAAAACATTGCCTTGTAAAAAAAAATTTGGTCGACTAGGCCTAGTTAAATAATTAGAATATGTCTTATCAGAGTACACATATGACAACTTTGAATACAAATAAATAGTCTAAGTAACTGTATTAATTAATCCAAAATGTTATTGTAATTCAATTTTTGACCTGAAAGGTTATGTTAAGCTTGGTTATTTTTTATTAATTTAAAAAACACAAGAGTTTGCAACACAATGAAAAAGCAAAATGTTAAAGGCGTGGTTGCTGTAGACTTTTAAATCTAACATAGGCTACCCTGTGAAATAGAAAAGTCGAGAAAAAGTTTTTCTTAATTATTAATTGAATAATCTTTATATATAGATGGCTGACATGTTTTTGTGTTCAAAAGAGAGATAGTGCATGAAATAATAAATTAAAAAATATTATATTCACACTTGTATCGTCTTATAACTGGCCACCATGAGTTATAAAATAAATATATTCATATAGGCTCTTATAGAAAGAGACATGCAAAATATGAAAATTTTATTTTGTAAATACATGCGCAAGAATACAACCGAATATTGTTTGAGTTGATTAACAGACACTGCATAAAAAACAAAACAAAAAACCTCTAAATGGTTATTTTCATAAGTTTGTATTTAAATAATGTAAAACTACATAAAAATAAATAATTATAACCAAATAGTTTCTTGTTAAAGTTTTGATTGCCAAAAGTGACAGCAGCTCAACACATGGTCTTGTAGAGCATTTGGTTTGAAGAATGGATACAGGAAAGTAGATCTGGTGACTTTACTAGCTGACATTACCACTCCTACACTGGATAGTCTGTAGATATAGGGCCCTAGTAAATTTTCTGTAATATAAGGTTCTTTCTATGAAAATTGTACTGTACTTACAATCATATTAGCAGCAGTTTTGTTGGACTATATATCCAGTGCTCAACAAAGCAAAACAAATTACTGGAGTTGTTATTAGCATCGCGTCTTACTACCCGTTCGGGTTATACGCACTTACGCTAATGTGTGATGGTAGGGTGATTGTGAGATGAAATGGAGGACCTACAGTTTAACGCGGAATCCGAACCACGGTGGAGGCCTGGCATTCCCCACATTCACAAGATGTCTTGTCAGAGGTGAAGGAAGGGTTTGGTAATCAGATAAATCTATGCCAGTACCAAGGATTGAACCCCGGCCGCCAGCACAGAAGTCTGACACCTTACCACTAGACCGCCAGGTCACCTACTGGAGTTAAAGAGGAAAATAACAGAAATAACTATTCCATTACTCGATATTAATAGCTGGTCCTAATTTTTTCAGTGATTTTATCTTTAATGCCTTCAAAATAAGGTAATGTGGCCTGACACTACAGGGGCTGGCTTTAGCTCACTGATACACACTGATGTAGGCTAAATTGAAATATTTTTCAAAAGTAGGCCTTTATATTTAAATTACTTTGAACATCACAAAGACTAGAATGGTTTATGAGACTGACATGATATACCATCATAAAATGTCAGGGTTGCCATGTAAACCTGGAGAACTGAAAGTTTTTTGGTAGGAAAACACAAAGCTGAATGAAAAAAACAAACAATTAATATACTGGAATATTTCATTTACTTTTTTTTTATACATCCATTACTGTTTCTGGCCGTGATGCTTTTTATTCAAGTCATATATTTTCCACTACTGGCTTGCTAGGCCTGTCGTAGCTTCATATGCCTTAAGATCCAAATTTAAGACTAGGACAGGCACAACGTTCAGTCCCCGGCTGTTAGTTACTCACTGTGTAAGAGTGAACCCACATTTCACCAATGATACATTTTTCAACCATGCTGGGAATCGAACCTGGAATCGTTTGTATAGTAGAGAGAGACACTACCGACTGAATCTAATTGAAAGTTTTAAATATTAGGCTTTTGAAAAAAATAAAAATAAAAAAACTATTGAAAAACTAAGAACAATGATTCAAAAATAGCTTAATTCCCTTTCTTGAAACATAAGGTTGAGCAACTACTGCATTTCCCTATAAATCCCAAATCGTCATGTTCTAAACACCAGCTACATGGCTTCACATTAGTTATGTGTGTTTATGAAAAATGAAACAACATTCTACTGTAATTCAATCCAAGTTGTCTGAAAAAATATGAAGTCTTCTTTTATGAAAAGCATGGAATTTTATAGCAAGAATTAGTGGTAAGCATATATATATATATATATATATATATATGTTAAAATGTGTGTGTAACTACTTCTACTGTAGAAGACAGAAGAAAGGAAGAAGTCACCTTTGTGCATTGGACTCTTCCCACATTTTTCCTCTTTCCCTAGGTGGGCTTTCTTCATCAAATTTACTCTTTAATAGTTTATTTTTCCTTTTTCTTTAGTTTTATCAATTTCCTTTATTATAAAATGGTAAGCATGTATGTTAATACATGTACAAATGTACACATGTACATGCACTAAATAGGTGATATATTTGTTGATACACAATTATGTGTTTTTATGTAAGAATTAAAAACTAATTAAACTGTACAAACTTATATTTCATATGCAACATTTACGATGTAGGGATCAAATTGTCCCATGAAAAAATAAGTATTATTTCAACAATGTAGCATCCAGAATACCTCAGTGAAAGGACTCCACTTTATAGGTAACCTTTCATTGTTTGTTTAAACAATACCTATTTAATTCAATGGGGCAATAAACTGTTGCTGATATTTAAACAAGCCAAATAAACATCTTATAATTTGTGAATTTAAGTGAAAGAAAAAAATATAGGCTAACAATGTAACAAATCACTTCTAACAAATTTTGCTCAGAGGCCTAATTGAATATTCAATAAAATCTATACATTCTATATTTGAGTTTCGAGTATCCTAAAGAGTTCATGTGGTTGTGGAATTCTTCCAGTGTCTAGTTTGGACCACACAGGCACACCTACAAAGAAGAAAATTTATTATTTAGCTAAAACTGTAATAATACATATATGGCATTGTTTGCACAATACAACTTTGCTCTGTTCAATATCTAGAATACTTGATAATATTGAGTAGACATATTATCTTCAAGGTTGAATGCCCCAACAAAGTTTAATTAAATCAGTTTAACTATAACAAAGGTAGAGCAAAAGAGGAAATAATGAAGCAACAATAAACACAGCTGGCCACTGGAGAGAATTTAACTAGGTCTGAAATAATGTTTGAAAAACTTGACGTGGGAGAAAAACCATTTAACTATGCTACTTTTTCTTGAGTGGATATGTGGTCAACATGAGAACCTAATTTGGAGTATGGAGGTCGATAGGTAATCCAGTTTAAAGAATACAAGTTGTTGAATTTCTTCAAAAAACTTATTTTATAACAGCCCAAGGTTATTTTTCACAGAGCTGTTTTAGTTCAGTTGAGAATAAGTGTAAGTTAACCCTAAGGAAATGTGGACATACCTGAAACTAAATTAGTTCTTAAAGTTGAGTTTCTTTGTAAAAAGTAATTTAAAACTAGTAACACGTTATGAAAGTAAATAATTATATGTACAATCTTGTTTTAGAATTTTTGAGTTACACAACTTATAGTATCTAATGTGAAATATCTCAAATGATGGTGAAACAACGCATTTTGCATTATCAATCAGAAGCTGTATTGTTACAGATGTTCGATCATATAAACCCTTAGCTTAAAACTAAACAAATAAACAAAATATTTCAGTGAATAGCTTCAATTTGAAGAAGTTTAGAGAAGAGATTGTCTGATCTGCAAGCTTGGATAGGAAAGTTGTGTCAGTTATAGATAAAATATCACAATCTCACAACAAAAAACACGTTATCAATTAGTTTTTTTCCCAAAGTATTTTAGTACCTGTTTAGGTTATATTCATACTTTAACTATGCTAATGGAATAGGGATAAGGAAGCTAAAGTTTCCGAGAAAATGTCACATTTGTGTGGAGAGAGGGTGAAAACCATTTAGGAAAAAATCACCCTCAGTACACCCGAAGTGACCACCGATGCGAGTAGCAATAAGTAGAAATGTAAACTGGTTATTTACAACAAGGGTAAAATGTTTTAAAATAGATCACTCACCATTGTAGTAGATTTCAAATGCACCTGTGGACACCACCTGGCCCTCCAAGGCATTACAAAGGAAAAATATCATCATGCAGGCGTAAAACTTGTTGGAGATACACCAATTGTACCAAGAAGGCATCGGTTGAACACCGATATATGTAAATATATTAATACTAGCTATTATACAAATCATGAGCAACATTTTGCCAAACCCCTGAAAAAAAATAATTATGCCATTAAATTATTTATGCAGATGTGGGATTTCGCTTTAAGATATGAAGTCCAATTTGAAAAACTAATGTGAATTTTTTTTTAATTTGGGGACAGTGAGTTTTACAATTTTTCTTATAAAGACTATTGTTTCATTATTTTATAGTATATATATATAAATTATGTATATTTTTGCACAATATTTTTATGAAAAGAACATTTCTGCAAATTGGTTAATTTAAATTAATAATAACGGTATCCTAATAATACTTGCACTATATAAGATAAAATAAGAAAGTATAAAAAATACTTAAAAATAAAACAACCTACAGTAAAATGAGAGAGACTAGAACTTGATGTGTTTAATGCAAAATTATATAAATGAATATAAAAAAATATATCTACATAGACAAAGGCCTGTAGTCCTATATTTGTGAAATTTAATTTCTTTTAATATACATATTTTTTACAAAACAACTTTAATAAACATGGCAATTAATTAAACTAAAATAAATTATTATTATCATCATCATTATTGCTGCATCTTACTACCCGTTCGGGTTATACGCACTTACGCTAATGTGTAATGGTAGGGTAATTATGAGATGAACTGGAGGACCTACAGTTTAACGTGGGATCCGAACCACGGTTGAGGCCTGGCATTCCACACATTCACGAGTTGTGATTAATACACGTCTTGTATGAGGTGAAGGAAGGGTTTGGCAATCAGATAAATCTATGCCAGGACCGTGGATTGAACTATGGACCCCCAGCACAGAAATCTGACACTTTACCGCTAGATTACCAAGTCACCTAAAATAAATTACTATTCAAAATATATTAACTCAAATAGAAAAGAAATCCAGAAGCAATACATTTTGAAAGTATCAGTTTTATAAATGTATTAGAATATTATAGCAAATTTAAATTATTTTTTTTTAAAACACCTTTCAGTTGATTGTTGAAGCAAACTACATGATAGGTTTATCTAAACATATTTTTTTTATACTTGTAAAAGTTTTCAAACTCATAAAAATTTATTTGTTTGACAACATAGAAAATTGATACATAATTATACAGTATGTACAGTTGTATACTGACTGTTTTCAACACTCATATTCAAGATGAATTCTATTATTTGAAAACCAAATAGTCCTAAATGTAAAATACTGACCAAAAATTTAGCAAGGAGCATCATAAAATCTGAGGGTGGGTACAAGTCCCCATGGATACTGATGTCTGGGAATTTCTGCTGAAGAATCTCAGCATATTGCTCAAACATCTTTCTATAACCTCACGAGTAGCTGGAAATAACATATAACAGTTAAATTAGGTACATAATTATTTAACTAAAAAACGTGTTTGCATAGGAGTTAATGGGAATTAGGCTAATTGTAAACACATGGTATGGTAAAATAAAATGTGCACATGCGAGGACAAATTATGGTGAATAATAGTTGATAATTAAGTTTATTTTGTTCTGCAAGGTGACAACATGGAAGGTAGGTAGTTAGTGAAGCCTGTCTTATAGCAAAATAAAATATAGGTTTTTCTACTTTACCTTCTTCATCCCAATTACAATACTGTCATCCGCACCAACCTATATTCCTGCGTGCAGTAACGTTTCATGTCTATCTCACCAGTAGTAAGACTGCACTTATAAATTCTGTTATAGCTCACATATAAAAATAATGGAACCCTATAAGTCTATTTTACAGTCGGGAATTTCAATTCAAATACAGCCTACACAGTGTACTTTATAAATAAAACTGTGGCAGTACCAAAAAACTAACATATGATTAGTGAAATAAATTAAAGAGAAAATAAATATGTCCTTGTCTGTTTGGAATGTAAAGTGACCTTATAAATCCAAAGTAAAATGAGATTGGATTTCCTCTGGCATACAAGATTAACACCATATTTTATTTTATTGTTGTACACATCTCACTGGGTTACTTTTTTTTTTTAAGTATCACGTCTTACTACCTGTTCGGGTTAGACAACTATGTACTAATTACTCAAATGTATTATGGATGAGGAAGGTTGAATTAAGGAAGTGGACCAGCATTTGTGTGGAGGGAGAGTGAAAAACCATTAAGGAAACACCACTCAATCGGGATCANATGAGGAAGGTTGAATTAAGGAAGTGGACCAGCATTTGTGTGGAGGGAGAGTGAAAAACCATTAAGGAAACACCACTCAATCAGGATCAAAACGCAATCTACCCATCATTAGCAGTCTAGTCTATTGCAAGAATAACAACTTGGACCATGTGGTCATCGAAGCATGTCTTTGTTTCTTATAAATAAGCCTAGCCAGTGGGTTGGAAGCAGTGTGTTAGAATAACTTGTTACTAAGAGTTATATCACATGCTAACAAAAGAAAATATGAATAGTCAATTACATAATTTGCTTTTAAGTAGGCCTACCTAACTTAACAATATGGATCAAACATAAATATTTTTCAAGCTAGGGTACTTTTAAATTCAAGTCAATTATTTGACAACTAGACCACTTCTAAATTGTATAAAAATGGCCAAGAAATATTAGTTTTCATAATCATCTGTCTTTTGGAGGTGGGTATAGATAGTCTTATTATCTAGAGTTTGAATATTGCTTACCATTATATTTATTTATTAATTATACGTACATACTTTATGTAGTTATGGATTTATTGTTTGAGATTTAAAACCAGAAAAATATGCCAATCCTTCTTAAGAAAAAAAGGGGGGAAATAATAGTATATCCTTCCTACTGCCCACAGCCCTCAATGAGAGAGAGGGACCACCAAAAACACCCACCATACAGTGTAAGGAATACACGGTAAGTCAGGCTAAATGGTACCACTCTTAGAGTCAAACATATACTAAATCACGGGTAATGCTTCTGACAAAGGACCAGAAAAATATCAGTTTATTTCATGCTAGTGAAGGATTACTAAATGGTCCACCACTCTCTGGTTGCTTGGTGTACCCCCAGCCATAGTAGAACATCTTTTTCAATATATTCGGCATTCTTTTAGATGACTGCATTATTGTGCATCTATATTCTGATCCAGGGTCTGCATTAGGTTCAAATACCAGTAGGTTAATGCACCAGGGCACTATTTTCCAAGATGAGAATTTGAATAAAGTTTTTCCATACTATCAAGGCGATTGTTGATCCGTTTCCTTTTAACTCCACCTTCCTCATCCCATGTCTTTAAATTAGTTTGTTATGAATAGCCCGAACGGGTTGATTGATGGTAGTACTTACCAGTATAAAAAGGTTATGGTTGGTTGTAACTGTGCAGCAAACGTATCATGACTTTTTAATGATTGTGTGGAATCGACAAAAGAATTCATACAGGTAAGGTAAAACAAAATTGTCATCCAAGTCAAACATGACAATTCAACAAGTCCAGCCATTTTCAAAGATACTGCACAATAATAATGATTAACGAAAATAATTATAGAACAAACTTAATTGATATTACCAGTGTTCTCAACTAAAACAATTTTACCTAAATAAAAGCGCTAGTAAGTGTTTAAAGTAAGCAAGGTACGTCTAAATATAACCTCAGTTGTCAGAAAAGTAATTTGGAATAATTAGAAACCATAACACCCAATAATTTGGATAGGGGTTTCCAATTGAAAAGTTCCTTAGAGCCCCAATTTAATACAAGAGTTTAGTGGTGGGCCAGATCATAATCGGCTAGTTTTTGTCAAGTTATGTAAAACCGAGAACAGCTAGGCTAAGTGAATTGTGAATGAAATAATAAAATATGGTAAATTAAACATATTTAACTATGTGCTAAACAAATTTTCCGACTAAAATATACCATCTTTGATACGTCAGTTTAATACAATAGATGTAAGAAAGGAATTAAAGATGAACATCAGTGGAACTTTAATGGATTTCCCTCAAATAGTTCTAAACGTTCTGTTTCTCGACTAAAGAGAGCAGATTACATTCCCGAGAAACTTCACGGGCCACAAAAATAAAATTTTCGTTAAGACTAAGTAAAAACAGTTCCTGACCTAACTTATTGACGACAGAATTTGGTATAAAATAACTTAAACATTTACTATGAGGGAACATTGATCTTGAGCATGGGACGAGTCCTGGATAGTTCAGTGGTAAAACATTGGTACGTTATGCTAAAGTTCCTCGATTCGATTCCCGGATCCATGTGTCTTTTTTTCAACTGTTAAATTTTAAGTAATCAAGGATAAAATGAATAATACTACATATCAAGTTCTAGCATCTAAATCGTTACTAATATGATGGGAGGATGGACCCGTACACAAATTGTAAATATCTTCGACAGCCCCACTTATAATTCGAACCAGGATCCTCTAGACTTATGGTCGACCCTATCTGGCCATGAACATTCACGGGGACGAACGAACCACGATGGCACTCCAATTAGGCAACCTCATAGGCCACGTGTTCTCTGATTGGAAGAGGGCTCTAACCATATGTTTTGTTGCTACTCCTGGGTTTGTCTTAGTCTCGATTTTGTTGGCTCCCTCAATCGGTCGTTGCTTTTTTCCCCCCACCGCAGTGATTGGCTTGTCGCGTCAGTGCATCTCTCACCAGTGCTCGATAGACTGGTTCATAGTTCACACTCAACACTTTATTAAAATATTTTAGGGTTAATATAAGATACTTAAAGTGACGTACATGATTAAAACAGTCGTGCGCGCGTCATTATCTTAACCAATTGAATTAAACAAACCATCAGGTGAAGATTGCTATTAAATACGGCCAGTTTATAGTACGTCTCCAAACACAAATAATATAAAAAAATATTGCTAGATTTGTAAAGAAATTGATGCCAAAAGTGAGATGTAAAATTAGCTAAATATGGCCTACTTATCAGGCGTGGATAGCGTTCATATTGTTGGTAAATCCACAAGTGTTTTAGAATATCCCCGTGGCTAAGTGTTTCAAGTGGTCGGCCACAAGATTAGAGAGGCCCAATTCGATTCCTGGTTGTGCTGACAAACATAATTTACGGTGTGTGCACGGATTCATATTGCCCAAGGGTTGTGTTTGTAGTATTTGTGGGGGATGTCCTAGGTTAAGTTATTTTGTAGGTGGTGTGATGATACCATTTATGTGCCTAGTACCATCTAGTTAAACAATTAATTAAAATAGTTTTCTATCTATAGTAAATATGTTAAAATAGACGACAGGTTCACGTATTATTATTGCTGGTAGACGACCTAAACCAAAACAAACAGGTCGGGTGTACTGAGGGAACTTAAAAAAAAAGTTTTCTACTTTCCCTCCAAGAAAATGATGGTACACTTCCTCTAAATATAACCTTACCCATTTCTGAAACTATTAGCGTTATTAGTACATAAGTGTATAACCTAAACATGGTAGTAAGAGGCGGTGCTAAACACAAAAGATTCGTAGCGCTAGAAACCCCGTGTGATGATTCATTCGCCTGAGTGGTAGGCCACACCTCGGCCACCCATCGCTGTTTTTCCGCCTCTGTTCCGCAATTTGTTTGGATAATTTAAACCAATATGTTTAATCCCTCATGCACACACGCCTATAAAACAAGGCCTGCCCGTCGTGGGAGCGTTGTGGTTCAGCCGCTGAGTAACACTCTTTGAAGGACTCTACTCTGAAGCCTGGTTGAGTTGATGCCAAGGTAGATTAGTCGGGAAGTGAATGAGGGGCTCGGATTTTTTTTAGCACCACGTATTACTACCTTTTCAGGCTATACGAATATTTATTAATTACTCCACTGAGTTATGAATGAGGAAGGTTGAATTTGTAAGAAGTGAACCAACACTTGCCTCTATGAAGATTGGAAAAAACATTCAGGAAAAATCACCCTCAGTACATCCGATCGGGATTTGAACCCCGATCCCCCTGTAATTGACGGGCCAAACTGTTGCAAGAGTGATGCCTTAGACCAGGCTGTCATTGAAGCAGGTAAATGGTTCGGGGTTCACTAAAAATACGCTACACTAATAGCATCATTTGTACTGTACGTCACACACCTGTTAAAATAAAATAATACACAAAATAATAATAACAATAATAATTTAATATAGGCATATCGATGGTTGACAGTTGAATAAATTTTTATTAGATAAAACGTGTTTAAGGTGCAGTATAAGATATATTTTAGTAGCTTGTAATGAGATTTCCTTAACGGAAAGCCACCCACTTCAGTGATAAAATGGTCTAAGGTGTCACTTTCGTAATAGACAGGACTGCCGATGACCGATAGATTGGGGATACAATCCTAATCGGGTGTACGCAGGGTGGTTTTTGATAAATGGTTCTCCACTCTCCATTCACGTGAATATTGGCACATTTTCTCTACAGTCCTCATCTCTACCACATTGACGAGGTTAATATGTAGACGTATAGCCCGAACGGGTAGTGAGACTAAGTGGACAAATTAATTAATATTAATAAAAGGGGAAGAGGGAGAAAACTATCAAGATGTTCTGCTGTATTATCAATTGTATTCTTTTTAAATACAAAATAACAGTGATATTGTAATATCATTGCTTACTTACTTAAGTACCTACTCTATTGTTTTAGGAACTCGAAAGTTCATTTCCACACATACAAAAGTACGCCACCTATCCCTATCTTGAACAAATTCCATCCAGTATATCTTATCACACCTTATCCCTAGCTTGAGCTAGTTCTATCCAGTCTTCCTCACCACAATCTATAACTATCTTGAGCTAGTTCTATCCAATCCACCTCATCACACCCTATCCCTATCTTGATATAGTTATTTCCAGTCCACTTCATTACATCCTATCTCCTTCAAGTCCAATGTTATCCTTCCATCTGCTACTAGTAAGTAAATAGTTATTTTGAATTATGAATGGATACAAATACAGGAGTTACGTAACATATTTGAGGGTGGGGGCTAATTGATAGTACCTTATAATAACTATTCTAAAAGTTCATTATTTTAATCAATATATTTTTAGGTTTTAGAATGGCTCATTATTACCAACACGTTCTTAAACTCAACTCCCTTCGTCTAATATTGACATAATTTTTTTTAGATAAGTGCTGAAAAACGCGAAAAAAATTAGAAAAGGCAAAACATAACATATAGTCCGAACACGATAATTTTTGCCTTTTCAGAAAGTGTCTAAGTTATAGTAAACATTTTCTTATTTATTCACCTTTTACTCACTGTGCCAAGTGATTTCAATCTAAACCACTTGTCAAAGTTACTAAACTTTATTTGAGGTGGATGAGAGTCTTTCATTAACGTTTTAAATACTGTTATGGACATATCCAGTGTTAAGTTGAACGAACTATAGCAACAGTACTTGATTTTTACAGTGACAGCCCGTCTCCCATCACGGATAATACCTAATTTAGTAAAGTAACACACCTAGAACCAGACTTCACATCTTGGGGGTGGTTTTATGTATTCTACTTTAGAAAACAACGGAGTTGTAACAGTTTTACTATATAAAAAATACAAAGAAATTAAAAAAAACTGTTATTTTAAACTGAGAAAAATACTAAACTTATGCCAATTTAGACGTTGTTAAGTTAGTAATGTAAAAATCCACTCTTCTATACAATTTCTGTTTCGCTAGTAATCGTGTACATCTAATTTCTCTGTTAATTGGTAATGATTTGAAATGTTTTGAAAATAAGAATTGAATATGATGATTGATCTCCTTATCAATTCTGCTACCGGGTAAGCACTAGTCTGTCAGTTGAAGCAGCCTCCTCCTACACTCGCCGCGATCCACAAACTTTCTATTCTCTCTCGGATCCTGTGGTGCGGATGGCATATTATTTACCAGCAGAATTTCCTCCACTCTATCTGTACACCTAGCCCTAAGTCTACCAACAGGTCTCGTGTCCTCAGGTCTTTATTCTGCTACATCCTCTCAACATGCCTGGGTCATCCCTCTTCGTCCTATCAGCAGAAGGAAATAACAACTGTTTATTCGTTGTTGGGTGTTTATCTTAGAGCTCGGTGTCCAATGTCTGTGTGCGAGTGTGTATCAGAAGTGACGGAGAGACTGGAATTTAAGAAGAGCGCGGCTGTAGGCTCGCACCAAGAGGAACTTCCTGTGGCAGGTGAGGAGGAACACATCACGAGACCTCAGGAGACCGACGCAATCAATGTCGAGGAAGAGGAGCTGGCTCGCTCCGAAGAGTTGCTCCTGAGACATCTATCTCAGAAAGGACTACTGGAGCTGGAGGCGGGGGTACCGCGAGCCTGGAAGATCGCCAAGTCACCTTACGGAGGTCGAGGGGTGGTGACCACTAGAGACCTCAACCCTGGGGACCTCATTCTAGTGGACGCACCCCTTGTACTAGGGCCTCGCGCCTCGGCTCATACACCTCCTTTGTGTGTGAGGTGTCACCAGGGGGCTGTGCCCCTCTCCGCTTGTGTCCGAGGCTGTGGGCTGCCCGTGTGCTCCGAGGGGTGTCAAGAGGGACCCGACAGGTCAGATATACTCGGGGACTCACTTTGAAGTGCTATTAGTGTCTACTAAGAACACAGTTTGATTTTCATAGAAAGATGGCTAAATCTACTTTTAAGTACTATTAATGTGCACTGAAAACTCAGTACAGTCTGATTTTCATAGAAAGATGGCCAAATATACTTTTAAGTGCTATTAATGTGCACTTAGAACTCAGTACAGTCTGATTTTCATAGAAAGATGGCTAAATCTACTTTTAAGATTGTGATCTGCTGCTGTATATATTGATGAATATTTACCTATGAAATAACACTTATAATATTGTAAAATGTTATCAATTCAGGCTATAAAATCTATTTTAATTGCTTTTTATAAATGGCTCTTCCTATTAAAATTGGACTGTGAATTCTGACTTAGTAGAAAGTATCTTTATTGATAGTTATAAAAGGCACTAAAACAGTTTTTTTAAATATAATCATCTAATTGCAAAACCATGTGATTTGAAATCGTCTAATTTCGTAGATAATATCATTACCTAAAAATAACACTAATATTAAAGTAAAATATTATCAATATTATAAAACCATTACGAATAATATATTTTCATTTTCTAACAGTTCCTTTCTACCATAATTTTACTGTAGAGTTGAACACAATACCACCAACCTTCTATTTGTTATTTTTCAAGATTGTATTTATTATCTGGTAAATTTAGGACCATAGTCAAATTCAGATTCATGCATAACATAGACACAGATGTTAAACGTAATTTCGAAAGTTTTTAAAGATGGTGAAATATAGCCCAATTGATCCTTTTACCATCCAATTTTTTTTTGTAACTCAAATATCGTTTTGAATAATTGTTGATGCAAAATAAAATTAGTTCCAAAACCGTTTAAAACCTCTTGTTTATAGAGCATGCATGGCTCATGTAATATTCTTTACTCCCTCCAATACGAACACACATATTGCATAACAGGTAGTTGGTAAGGGGCGGCCCTTACACGTTAATGATTGGTAGCGCTTGGAACCATCTGCGTCCCTTTTTAAACTATTTTTTTGGACATATTTTAATCTCTTTCCGCTCTAAGAACCAATCTCACACTTAACACGTAACATCTTTTAGATAAATTAACAACGCCCCTTCCATCAGAGTACGGTCTGTGGTTGACTTTCTCCAAGTGGGTCAGAGTTTAAATCTCAACTAGGTGAACATAAAAAAAATAATACAAATATGTAGTTTTACATTCACAATTGAATGATGGCGCATTTCCTCTCCTATCATACTCCCTTAGACTAGACGGCTAAGCCACCAATCGATCTCGCAGATATTAAATTGAACCCTAATAATTCCAGATTGAGATATTGAATGCTTTGTCTGCAGACACGAGTTCGAGTGCCGGTTGCTGTTGAGTTGGAGGGGCGGGGTACCCCACGAGGTGGGTTCCTGGAGTCCAGAGCTGCTCAGAGCTGTTACCCCAATAAGGTGTCTACAGCTCACACCAGAGGAGAGAGAAATATTCCTGAGCCTACAAAGCCACGCGGGGCCCCAGCACGGCGGAGAGGTGAACACTAAACAATAATAAGAGGGAAATATTACAAGTCAGTCAAAATAGAGTACGGTGGACACGTGGGCCAAGGCGTCTACCTCATATGGTCTGATTTGCCACTGACAGAGAGGTCTGGGCTTATAATCTGTGCGGGGTGTATTTGGAGTGTTGTTTTCCTAAATGGTTATTACTATTTTTTTTTACCCAAATGCTGTCACGTTTCTTCCAAGCTATACCCTACCCATCCTATTAATGTAAGTATGTTGATAGGATGTGAGGGAAATAACACATATTGCAAAGTCCCACTAGACAGTTTAGGAGTTTATTTCACATTTGAGCATTTTCATCCGGTTGTCAGTCAGTCAAGCTCCATCCCTTCGATAAATAATCAGTGTAGTTAGTAAAAAAATATATAAGAAACCCTCTTTCGATTCTGGAGGATATTTCTTATAATATTAATATTTTATATTAAAAAGTGATTTAAAGAACCTGATTTTATTTACTCTATCCCTGAAAGATATTTCTCTTCGATTTCTTAGTCAAAAAATGAGTTTTACGTTTGTTTTTAATACCCTTATAAAATATGATTGGTCAACTTAAAAATAAATACAAGAATTGTATAAACAATTTTGGAAATTCAACATTTTTTTCAATAACTAACATTTTGAGAAATAAGCTAGACTATTGCAATATTATCTTTAATTATTGAGAATAATAATTCTTACTATAGGGCAATTTATTAATTCTTAGTTTTTATCAGTAAGCCTTTGCTTCGATATCAATATATATTTTTATTGGAGAGTTATACTTTTACAACACAATTAATTGTAATAGGAGGAGTAGGGTGACATTTTTATAAATGTATTATCATTTGTTTGGAGAAAATGAGGAGCTACTAACCCTAAAGCACCCTTCGACATTTGAACCCTGGCCTCCTGAATCAGAACTGAAAGGGGTGCACTGAAAGTAACCAACATTTTTACTGTCGAATGTCTTCTTACCAGGACATGTGTTTCAAGGCTCCTTTGACAAATCTCCGTTAATAATAATGGTCCTTTTCACAGACTAGAAGAAAAGTTAGTTTATCATTTTATGTTTTATTTTTGCTTGTTTGAATAACTTTGGAGATATTTGTAGAACCATTGAGTTAAGGCGAACCGAATAATAGGTGCGTTTGCCAAGTTAAAGCTTTGCTACAAACACATTTTCAGTCGTGAGGTATTTTAGTTGTGCTATATTTACGCAGGAGAGCTATACACAGATATACCCAAGGTGAGGAAGTCACCCAACAATAAATGTGTCATTTTATTCTGTAGACGCACGGTCATTAGTGACGTAGGAGAATCACGAGGTTGAACTCTGGGAAATTCAGGGTTGGCTTTTAATAATCAATAATCGCCCAGAGGTTCTAGTTCTGAATATTACACAAATTATTGCCGTAACTTTCCATTTCTGTGGGTATTCTTCTTAGCACCGCGTCTTACTACCTGTTTGGATCTTACGCCTGTATACTAATTACGTTAATGGGCTAGGGATGAGGAAAGTTTAAATTAGCGAAAGTGTACTTGCATCTGCATGTAGAGAAAGTGGGAAACCATTTAGGGAAAATACCCTCAGTACACCTGACCAGGGTCAAAACACGATCTTCCCGTTATCGGCAGCCTAGTTTATTGCAAGAGTAACACCTTAACGGCCACCAAAGTGGGGGAAAATCTCCTTAGGTAGAACCTTAAATTGCCGGTTGAGAAATTTAATCAGTTTCAAGGTCATATTGAGGCTCCTTAAATACACTAAATGTAGGACGACACCTACCTAGATCATATTTGTAACTGGCCCATTCCAGTCGAGTTCAGATAAATGCTGTCTTGTATTTATTGTTTCGCCGCACTTGAGACGTTCTAAGTCTGACTATGAAATTGTCCTTAAGTCATTGTCAACCTCCAGCTCAAGACTATATATATATATATAT
>CABFOV010008968.1:5010-21302 GCA_902141375.1 Timema poppense
GCGAATAAAGCTTTTATTTGCCGTGATAATAGGACACGAGAAGGGAATGTGTGTGTGTGTGTGTGTGTGTGTGTGTGTGTGTGTGTGTGTGTGTGTGTGTGTGTGTGTGCGCGTGCGCGCGTGTGTGAGCCTGGATCCGACGGCGTAATTCCTTTTCCTACAAGAGACGATATAACAGTGTGGCGCCATCAATACACAAGTTAAAAAAAACGAACCTGATGGAATACTCTAAAAAAAAATTTGTCATCTCGAGTTAAGATCCTTATTTTAACGGGAATGTATTTGACATAAAGACTTTAAGGCAAGTAAAAAAGTGGTATTGTCGTATAATAGCATTTCATAAGAATTATTGTTCAGCATCCCTTTAAAAAAATTGAGGATGAATAAAAATATATTTGAAAATTATATTAGATTTAAGAACTAAAATTCGAATTCAACCATAATTTGTTCATGTATGATGATGGTAGAATAATAGCAAGCATCTTATACAGACAAACACATCGGTAGCACCGCGGACTAGAACGTCATACTCACAATAGACTGTAATCCCAAGAGAAGTTGAATCTCAGAAGCGTGCAATGAGGATGATTATACTCATACGACGCATGCATGCACGCACACACGGACGAGCATTAATTAGAAGTTAAAAATAAAGTTTGTGTTTCGACGAAGATTCCGTTTCTTATGTTAGGACTGCCTCCCCACGGGGTAACTTACTTGACAGAGCTTCTGAGAAGCACTAAAGAAAACTACATAATATTCAAAAATGAAACAAAATTATCATAAATTACTATCCAAGCATAATTATGCCTTATAAAATTGCATAATCCGCATAAATATTGCAAAGGGCGCCGTCATTTTAAAATGATACAGGCTAAAAAGTAAAATAATATTGCATTTGCTTTTCAGGCTGATTGCAGTGAGCCCATACAGCTCTAGGCCCTTTGCGATAAGAGTGATCAGGTGCAGACATGTTGAAAACAATTGGAACACGATCAAGGTCAAAGAAGTATCCTAGCTTCCTTTATAATACAGACCTCGGCTCAAGCTTGTCACCCGCATCGGTGACCACATGGTCTAAGGCGTCACCCTTGTGTTAGAATAGAGTGACGATGATGGAGAGATCGTGTTTCGAATCCCGGTATGGTGTAGTGCTTAGTGTTGTTTTTTCCAAAAAATGTTTTCCACTCTCTCTCTCCACGCAAAATGTAATACACTTCCTTTAGATTCAACCGACCTCATCCCTAGCTCATTAGCATAGTTATTAAATATGTATATAGCCTGAAATGTAGTAAGGGGGGCGTTCAAGTATTACGTAAGCACGTTTTTACCCATTTTTAACCCCTCTCCCCTTCTTGTAAGCAAAAATAAGCAAATGCCGGAACCCCCACCCCCACCTTGCTTACGTAAGGTTTGTCTACTTTTTTCATTTGTTCACAGAAATAACCATTATTTTTTTATAATTATTAAAATAGAGGTGTAAATTAATATTACAAAATAATTGACAATTAACACTGGTATACAATGAATTTAAATTTATTAAACAGGTAAAATTAAAACAAGCTATAACATTATAAAAGTTTAATTTACTTAATTTTAATCGCAGTTATAAAAAAAAAGAAGTGTTATTTGTGAATGAATGAATGAATGAATATAATATTTAAAGAAAAACGCCCTAAATTCCATTTAATCCAATGACAAAGGCCCTTGAATCCAAATCTCAACACTTTAAATTATTATGTTTCTATCTTGGGGTGTGGGGGAGTTATTCCACTCAATCGTTGGCTTACTTCTGAAGGCTTCTCCGTGTCTTCCAGTTTTAGCCACTCAGCACCTTCATTGCTGCCCTAAGTCCAAGCGGCTTGCGATGAGCCCTCCTCCAATGTTGCCCATCTTGCTTTGTCTTACGTAAGCGTTGTTCTGACCCCCCTCAACCACTGCCAGCAAAAATAAGCAAAGCTCAAACTCCCTCCTCCCCTAAGGTGCTTACGTAATATCTAAGGCGCGGCGCGCTAAAAAAAATATAAAAAAAATCTTTTCTTTCAACTTGCAAGGCTTCGTTTGTTTAAACTTTTAACGTAGTAAAATGTAAACAGTTTCATCTCGTGTTCACTTTGTGTGGGTGGTTTTAATTGAAAAATAGAGATTGGCACGGAGACTCAAACTGTTGAAAATGAAAATAAACAGGTCAATACTACTGTAAACGGCACTCAAAACAAACCTTTTATTTTGAAGGTAAAATTTAATGAGTAAATTAAATGTGTCAACATAATTAAAAACCCTTGAACAATTTCTATCAAAAAATAAGCTGTTTTCGAAATTTTAGATTCGAGAAATCCAGACAAGAAGAAAAGTAACAAGTATTATAGACTGACATGGATGTTGGATAAAGTGAAAGTTTGGATTTAAAAAAAAACAACTAATAATGATCCTGTTGTAGTAATACTTCCTGTAGAGGGATATTTTCATACATTGCTACAGTATCACCACGACACAGACAACGGTAAGTTTTACATCCCAAGACCGGCTATCGAGATTTTTATATCGCTGTGTAAAATGTACAATTCGAAGAAGTCTCAAGCATCACCAAAACGTTGTCCTACGGAAACTCACCACAAAGTATTTCAATGTTTTCAGAGAGATTGATTTGATATATTTTCAATTCACTGCCTGTAAAGATTACAAATGTTTAATGACATAGTAAGACCATGCAACAAAAGTGTGTGTGCTATGCCTGTTGAATATCACATTATTCTCCACTGTAGTTTACATTGTATATTTTGGTATTGTCTCTTGATTTGTTGGACTCGGTACCAGTTCTGGATTCCTACTTGTCTCGCGGTACCAGTTCTGAATTCCTACTTGTCTCGCGGTACCAGTCCTGAATTCCTACTTGTCTCGCGGTAACCAGTTCTGAATTCCTACTTGTCGCACGGTACCAGTTCTGAATTCCTACTTGTCGCGCGGTACCAGTTCTGAATTCCTACTTGTCACGCGGTACCAGTTATGAATTCCTACTTGTCGCGCGGTAACAGTTCTGAATTCCTACTTGTCGCGCGGTAACAGTTCTGAATTCCTACTTGTCACGCGGTACCAGTTCTGAATTCCTACTTGTCACGCGGTGCCAGTTCTGAATTCCTACTTGTCACGCGGTACCAGTTCTGAATTCCTACTTGTCACGCGGTACCAGTTCTGAATTCCTACTTGTCACACGGTACCAGTTCTGAATTCCTACTTGTCGCGCGGTACCAGTTCTGAATTCCTACTTGTCACGCGGTGCCAGTTCTGAATTCCTACTAGTCACGCGGTACCAGTTCTGAATTCCTACTTAGTCAGTAGTTTCTCTGTAATTGTTATTTGCATCCCTCATTTTTTTCTTATCTTATCTTTTCTAGATTCAGATTTCGGAGAAATTTTCACCCTTTATCGGGATACCTGCTACCTTTGTTCGTCGGTTGTTATTCGTTTTTAAATAAGTCTGCTGTTGAAGATTATTCATCTCGGCTCAAGTTGCAGCTCTGCGACCGTACGTTGGTCGAACAAAGGACGGGTATATTATTTCAACGAGCTACTACTTGTAATAGTAATGTTAATATCTTGAGCAACTGTGGCATTTTATGTTTCTGCTTAACTTCAAACATAAACACAATGGACTGAACCACCCGCTTCAGAGCCCGAATAAGGATCAAGAGGAGATGATGGCTGATATACTGGTGTTTGCAAAGAAACTTGGACTCTGGGAGAAGAACCTCAGCCAAGAAGAAGTTAAACATGTACCCTGTTTGAAAGATAAGCTGGACAACAAACGCGAACCCGAGCCTTACTCTGGTGAAAATCATATTGAAATTATGTCCGGATTGAGAGCAGAGTTCTATCGTCAGTTGAGCTAATTATGCGTTTCAAGTCCTTTAATAGACAATGGCATTTAAACCTGGTACAGTTGGATCACGCAACATTTTCAGGAAGATGGAATTTAATAAGAAATGTAGCTGATAGCTTCCCAACTTTTCTCGATTCGGTTTATGTGTGATATCTTGTCTAGAAAGAGAATCATACCATTGTTTCGTGTGAAAACGTTCTGTTCTCCCCATGTTTGTCATCATTTTCAACTATGAAGGTGTTGAAAAATAAATAATAAGCAGGCTCACAGAGTCACAGATGAAAATCTTTGGAGTTGCATTGGAATATGAACGAAAAGTTACTCAACAAACATCTAAAAAAAAAAAAAAATTGCGGACTTAAGTGAATGCCATTCCTATCTGTAAATTCCACACTATGTTTATATTTTAATATTCGACTACCATAAAATGAATAGTCCATGTAGTTTGTTTCATTAAAAGAAGTTCAATTTGAGTAATATTATTATATTTAAATTATGAATCCAAGCTAAATACCTCGCCTACATTTGTACACAGGTGTAATAGCAATGCTTCTGTACAAGTTATAATAATAGCACATAAGCGATACGGCAAATTTTTAAACTAGGTATATCACTTTTAAAAATATAATTTAAAAATAACTCTCATACTCGTGAATTTGGCCACCCCTGAAGATTATATATATTTATATATATATTTACGTAATTTTATTTTGAAAAAAACTGATATTACAAGCGAATATCCAATAAAACGCGTATCTGTAGCTGATGTTTACGAGAAACGAATAAAAAAACATCCCGCTTTATTCCTAGTTTCCTGCCCGGCTCCTTTGTTTGTCTGCTCAGGAAGACAAAAATGAATATCAATAGAAGCACACACAGAATTATCAAATAAAAACTCACAAACATGCGCGTTGTTTTCCCCTCTCGTCCCCGTTTCAGGAACAAAATACTTTGGTAATTCATCTCCTTAGCCTCACCAGGAGCAATTTGTTTCATTGTAACAAACAAGCTTCAATACTTCCAAACAAACAAACAAAAAACACTTCGATAATTTTAAACTTAAACACGTGAAGTGAGGTTCATAATATTCGCAGCTAAGAGTCAAAGATTATAACGTATTTGTTAAAGTTTTAAGTTCAGCACTAATAGTTATAATTGACAGCATAATCTAACAAAGGGTCGTTTAAAAGAAGTGCATTCGCGTTAGTTTAGAGAGGGTTTAGGTAGACTCCATGGAACAATCACAAGTGGAAAATCACCCTTAGTAAATCTGGCCAAGATTCGAACCTCGACCTCTCCATCTTCAGTAATCTAGGATATTGCAAGAATGAAGCCTTACTGAGTGTAGTAAGCTAACTGAAGAAAATCATTCATTCTTGAATATGTAGTTAGATTATTTTATCTGAAGTGTTTACATGTATAATTTTTTTTAAATATATAAACTAACGAATAAATTACTAAGACAACAGTTTTTTAGCAGCACGTCTTACTACCCATTCGGGTTATACGCGTTTGTAATAATTACGTTAATGTGTTAGAGATAAGTAAGGTAGAATTTAGAGGAAGTGTACCACAATTTTCGTAGTGTGTGTGTGTGTGTGTGTGTGTAAAATAATTTAGAAAAAAAACCTCAGTAAAACCGATCGGGATTCAAATCCCGAGCTTCACGTCATTGGCAGTCAAATCTATTGCGAAAGTGACGCCCGATGCAACGGAGAAACATTAGTTAATTTGAGGAATGGGATCATGAACTAGATATTATAGTACTACAAAGCCACATGGCTCACTCAATCACTCCCTCATTGACATTAATGTTTACCCACTTCCAGATGAGCTAGAAACTTGAAATTTGGCAAACTTATAGCTTCTACCCTGTAACCGACGGGATGGTTCCAAAACGTTTTTTAAAAAAAAATTTAACCCCCGAAAAAAAATTCAAAATAACGGAGCAACTTTAAAGTCGGTGCGGTATATACAAAACAATACCCGTAACTTTAAGTTGTTACATTCAAAACAACGCTGGAGTTACATTAGTATACATCCACTCGCAAAGGAAACCCACAGGGAGTTTGGGGGCGGAGCCCCCAACGAGCAAAGCGAGTTAGCTGATACATAACTCTTCTGTAATTGATGTTTACAAGTGAGTATGTGTCATATAGTAAAGATCATACATCTGGTTTGTATCGCAAAATGACACGAAGAGCCACCTTAAATCCAAACGATGAATTTTAACAAAAACTAGATAAATCTCCCGTAAAAGAAACATTCTGTAATGTAGAAAATCGAATGAGGAAACAAGCTCGCCTGCAAGTGTACAGTAACTAAAAAAAAAGATAAAAGTTCCAGATGCTATAAAACTGAAAGAGTGGGGAGTAGTCGTTTTTCTTCCTTCGCAAATTGTTGTTTAATCTACCTCTTTGGGCCGTAAAGATATTTCTTCTCTTGAGATGATGCCGAGATTGGATGAGTGGATTCGAAAGAAATCACTTCAGCAATGGTTAGAGCTACAAAGTAAGATCAGAACTCAGGAAAAAAAAACTCTCTCCGGTATATTTCAATTAAGGTTATAAGAGTTTTTCAAGTTCCTTGAAATTAAGGAGAAAAGAGATACAGTAATTGAGATTTACTAATATGTTTTTAGTGTTTATTTATAATTTAAAAAAACTTTAGCTATGTTCTTTATGTGATAAGGGGAAGAGAGTTTAAGCTAACGCGCACTTTCTAGACATAATTAAGGAGTTGGCACGGCATATCATAAGACAGTACACCTATACCATGATGTCAGTTGTACAGAAACTTTAAACATATTTCTTCGCGGCCAACATTGATAATATTTTACTATATTATTTGTATTATTATATAAGTATTGATAATATATATCAAAAGTGACAACTTCAAATAACATTCCTTGATGTAATAATATATTAAAATTATTTTAGTAACTTTAGTAACTAACTTCTACTGTTATTCCTACAGAATCATACTATGGCACTAAACGTTAGCATTCAAAGGCATCACCAGAAAAAAAACCACTATATTATATGCACACTCTGTAACATAGGACACTATATTATATATACACCCGGTAACATAGAGCACTATATTATACGCACACCATGTAACATAGGACACTATATTATACACACACCTGTAACATAGGATACTATATTATATGCACACCCGGTAACATAGGGCACTATATTATAGGCACACCCTGTAACATAGGACACTATATTATATGCACACCTGGTAACATAGGACACTATATTATACGCACACCCGGTAACATAGGACACTATATTATATGCACACCTGGTAACATAGGACACTATATTATACGCACACCCTGTAACATAGGACACTATATTATACGCACATCCTGTAACATAGGACACTATATTATATGCACACCTGGTAACATAGGACACTATATTATATGCACACCCGGTAACATAGGACACTATATTATACGCACACCCGGTAACATAGGACACTATATTATACGCACACCCTGTAACATAGGACACTATATTATACGCACATCCTGTAACATAGGACACTATATTATATGCACACCTGGTAACATAGGACACTATATTATATGCACACCCGGTAACATAGGACACTATATTATACGCACACCCGGTAACATAGGACACTATATTATACGCACACCCTGTAACATAGGACACTATATTATACGCACATCCTGTAACATAGGACACTATATTATATGCACACCTGGTAACATAGGACACTATATTATATGCACACTCGGTAACATAGGACACTATATTATACGCACATCCTGTAACATAGGACACTATATTATATGCACACCTGGTAACATAGGACACTATATTATATGCACACCCGGTAACATAGGACACTATATTATACGCACATCCTGTAACATAGGACACTATATTATATGCACACCTGGTAACATAGGACACTATATTATATGCACACCCGGTAACATAGGACACTATATTATACGCACACCCGGTAACATAGGACACTATATTATATGCACACCCGGTAACATAGGACACTATACTATATGCACACCCGGTAACATAGGACACTAGTATAGTAACATTGTTTTATAATAACTGGCCAAGGGGGGGCCCAAGTTTTAAAGAAAAACCATTTATAACCGCTTCGGTGGCCGCATGGTCTAACGCGCTACTTTCATGTTGGACTATACTGCCTAAAATGGGGGGATCGGGGCTCGAATCCCAGTCGAGTGTAATGAGGAGTTTATCCAATTTTTCGTCATCCCTACATGCAAATACGGGCACTCCTCCGCGGTAAGAACCCTCAGCGAGCCATACCGACCGAACGTTCGCCCCGGTTAGCGATACTAGTGCCAACATTTGTGAAATAAAGGGTGTCGTGCGGTCAGCACAACGAACCCTACGGCTGTTAATCTCAGTTTTCTAAACCGGAGCCACTACTTGTTTATTCAAATAGCTCCTCATTTGTCCTCAATAGGATGAGTTTGACCTCGTTAGAGACACACTGCTTTACAGATAAATTTTGGAAGTACTGGGGATCGAACTCGGGACCTCTGGATCTGTAGCGAAAAACTCTGGCCACTAGACCACAGAGGTGACCTCAAGTCCATGGACACTTGCTCAAATTTCAACCTTCTTAATCCCGTAGGCATAATAATTAGTACATAAAGGTATATTCTGAACAGGTATGAAGAAGTTCTATTGCTAAGGTTGGATATTAATGGCTTAAAACCTAACAAACTTTAGGTAGAAATATAAATATATTTTAATGCACCATAATTTACTTGAAGAAATAAACACACACACAAACTTAGATCTAGACCCCCTTTCCTTGCAGTAAAACCGTGGATTATATGTTCCAATTCTGCTAAGCTACCAGTGTATCTGATCCCACTGATATTGCTAATTACAGTTTTGCGGGCTTATTTACATGAATAATTACAAAATAATTACACTACTACGTGATGAAATTGTGATAAGCCATACCAACATGTTAAACAAGGAGCGCACCGAGTGTAGAACTACTTGAAATTATTGCCAAACGAGGCTCCATAGCGAGTTATATGCTATAATATGTACTATCAAGCCCCCCCCCCCTTCCCCCCTCCCCTCACACACACATACAATATATATATAGATTTCTTAGCATATTTCAAAAGTAAACCGTTCCCTCGGAAGGTCAAAACCATTGCGCCATGTTAAGTAAGGTCTTATGAAGAAGACGCTGGGAGCTACGACAAATTACAGAGTAATAAGCAGCCCACTCCTAAGAGCATAACTCAAAGCTACAAGTTGAAATTATATTGAATACACCCAATATCACCTCTAAGGGAACTGCCAGATTTTAAGAAGAACAGATTTATCTTTGCTCTGTTGCGAGATTTCCTCGTTTTCAGTTATGTAGGGTAGGAAGGAGCTATTGGCAACATCGATAAAACAGCGTTGCGAAACTTGTCTTGTATTTAAGAAAAGATCTACCTCACAAATGTAAGAGAGTGAAAACGATGCTCCTAATAGTAGCCATGCATTTACCTCAGATATATCTAATGTAAGACAATATACCTTCAGTTCGAATATCTATACAAGGACTCTGGTATGAATAACGTTATCTGATTGTTACCACTTTCAAATATACATGTGTCAAGTAATTTGATCTGAAGCTATTACTTTTGAGAGAAAATAATTAATAAAAATGAATCCAACATAATAGCTCGATCGGTAGCCCATCTGCCTACTGAGCTAAGCGGTCCAGGGTTCGATTCCCAGCAGGGTCAAAAAAATTATCACTGGCGAAATGTGAGATTCCCCTTTCACAGTGATGAATTAACGTCTGGGGGACAGAATATTGTGCTTGTCCTAGTCTTAAGTGAAATTGTAAGGCATATGAAGCTAAAACAAACCCCAACCACTGGAGGGCAAGACAATTTATTAATATTTTATTTATTTAGCAACGTGTCTTACTAACCGTTCGGGTTATACGCTTAAGTACTAATTACGCTAATGTGTTAGGAATTGGGAAGGTTGAATATAGATTAAGTGAACCCAAATTTGCGTGGCGGTAGGGTGGAAAGCTATTTAGGAGCTCCCCTTACCCCCCACCCAATTCACCCGACCGAGATTCGAACCTCGATCTCCCCATCCTCAACAGTCTAGCTCAACACGAAACTAGTGCGTTAGCTAACTACGCCACCGAGGCGGATGACTAATATTAAATACCTGAAAATGTGGTTCTTTAGATTTTTTTTTATTGTAGCTAAGGGCAGCGATTTAAATCATGTGAGTGGAGCACTTACAACGTAAGAAAGTTTTTTTTTTCATTTGAAGTGTTGGGGTCCTGTTAAATGTCAAATCGTAAGCCTTATTTTGTAAATGTAGATTATACATTCAATACAATACGTAACGTAACGTAATGTAACATACCGTAACGATACATACACACATATATACATACATAACACAAGTCCCTTACGGGGTATGCACTTCCAACAACATCCAAACACCGAGTCATATATGCTCTTTTAATCTTAAAAAAAAAGTTTCTCTTTTTCACACATTCATCTAAACATTTATTCACGTATTATATGGCCTACCTCCTTTCTTTTGATCCACACACTCTACCTTCATATATCTGCTTCGTCTGTCAATCCATACGGATCCTCATAACATGCCCTAACCAACGTAAGACGCCTCTTTCACATTTACTTTGCTATACCATACTAGGCTTACTAATTACTATGTTTTACTTCATTGGAGTTAAGTTTGTAATAAAATGATTTGTGGTCTTAGGAAAAGGGGGGTGGGGGGGGATTCCCCTCCATTTGGTGAAGCTGAATAGGGTATTCGTTTTTAAGATGCGAACTGAGAGATACAAAATTTACAACATTTCTAAAACACGTAGAAAGTATATTTATAAAAATCTTTATGAAACAGAAAGGGAAAAAACTCACAAAATGGGCTGCATTAAGTATGTGTGTGTGTGTGTGTATATATATATATATAATCACGGTTAAAATTGCTTTACATTTTATTTCGTTGTGAGGAGCTCAAGCATGTCGGCTTTGTAGTGAGTATTTTTACAATTAAATATAAGTATCCAGCATTTTATTAAAATATGAACTCACAAAATTAAAATATCACTCTATACATATATTTTAAATATATAAGTCAATACAAAAATAAATACATACAAGATATTATTTTTAAGTGTAATAACAAAATCCAGATTATTGAAAATGTTGGCAAACAAAAGTTATTTAGAGTTAAAAATGGGCACAGTTTATGATAAAGCCTTTTATTAATCCAAGCTTACGTTTTAAACTAAACTGATAACGCAAACGTTAGTTGGAAACAAGAATGAAATAGTTAAGTACTTTAAACACCGCTTCTATCATTTCGAGCACTTACGTAGAGCTTTATTTAGAATGAATGATTATTATAGATTTAATTTACAAAAATATATTACGTTTATATAAATCCATCTTTATATGCGTGAATTAGTCACAGTAGTAATATTATTATATTTTTCAACCACTACTTCAGAGAAAACCACCTTATATTAAAATGTTAGCCAATAAATAATTAGTTGCCAAATTGCGTTCACAAATACAGTCCAATTTTCATATGAAGACCGCTAAAAAATTACTAGATCTACTTTCAGTAGCCCATACGTCAAGTCATATGAGCCGCAGATGTTACTAATAACATATCTTATCAATCAATACCCATAAAATATTATTTTTATTTAACACCGCGTCTTACTACCCGTTCGAGTTATACGCTTTAAGTACTAATTACGCTAATGGATTAGGAATTGGGAAGGTTGAATTAGAGGAAGTTAACCCACATTTGCGTGGAGGGAGAGTGGAAAACCATTTAGGAAACCTCCCCCAGTTCACCCGACCAAGATTCGAACCTCGATCTCCCCGTCCTCAGCAGTCGAGCTCAACACGACTAGCGCGTTAGCCAACTACGCCACCGAGGCAGGTCCCATAAAATAACTAATAATATAGTAGCAAAGGTGATAAATATTTACAAAAAATAATTTTTAGTGGTCTTCCCATGAAAATTTGACAACTAATTTCTTCGTAAATAAATAATTACCAAAAATGTTATTATATAACTAAAATATGGTTCCGATTTTCATGACAAAAGAATCTTAATGATGTTACTATGGCTTTCACCATTAAGGAAAGCAGCCTATAAGATGTTTTCTACGAATTTATAGTTTTTGGTTTCACAGAAAAGGAATTTAAATATTGGTGTGAAACTTTTAAATACAATCTTATGTCTAAATTACATTCTGTTTAATCTTATGTTTATGTTACCTCGTGTTTAACTTTAATGAAAAACATATTGATAATTTTGGGGAAAGCATAATTATTGTCAGGCACTATCCATTATGGCGATAACTATAACAATTAGTTACTGAGGTTTGAAAGGTTAAACTATCCCGGTAGTACAAATATTATGTTCTATGGATCGTCAAATGCACCCTTACATCCCCCCCCCCTTCCCGCGGTGAAAAAACGATCTAAATATCAAGGGTAGGCCTGGATCTGTTATTTCGTTTGACCTGCCAAGACAATTATTTAAATTGTATATTTCATAGCTTGTAATCTAATAAAAACTGGTCTAACAAATTTGTTCTTTTTTTAAACAAAAAAATATTTTCAAAAATTATTATTTTGTAGTTTATACATTTGATAGAAACGGTATTTTTCTTAAGAACATTTTGAATATTTTGTTCTTTTTTCTTAAATAAGAATAGTAGGATTTGGAAAACAAATTTTAAATTTTTTAGTTAGTTGTGGACATAGAAACTAAGTATATAATTTTCAAAATTCTAGCAAGTGCCTGATCATTTTGGTGCCGGGTGTATGAAACTAATGTAGTATATTTAGATGGATATGCAGATTTTTTTTAAATATTTGTACGCACTACAATATAGATCATCAAGATTTAAAAAAAAAGTGTTTTCCTTTCAATAAAATATCAAAGAAAGAAGTGAAAATATAAATAATAATTTCAACAAAAGAAATTACAGAAAGTTAAGACTTAGATAAGTTGATCCAGAAATTATAAAATTAATTTACAAATTAAGCAGTTAGTAAAGTGCTTGTCAATTTCACGTAATAGTCTACATTAACCACTTTATTAACTGCTGGATTTATTAATTAATTTTATAATTTTTTAGATCAACTTATCTAAGCCTTAACTTTCATTATAACCACTCCTTACTTTCAACTATTCTTTTAAAATGTTTTCTAAGATTTTAAACAAAATTAAGTTTGGGATGTAGAAGACGCGATAAAAGAGCAGTGTTTTTGCAGTTTTTATAGAAAAAACATTTATTTGAGCAAAATAAATAAAAAAATTGCTGGAGTTGAAACATAATAGATTAATTTTCTTCCCACGCTGATATCAACAGTTGTTGAATATCTCTTTAGAGCATTGCGGTATTAGATGAGAAACTTTTTATATGAAGAGAAAATTTTTAATGAAACTTCAGGACACCCTTGACAGATATTCAACAACTGTTGATATCGCCATGTGAAGAGAATTAAACTATATGTTTGTACTGAAGCAGTATCTGTTTTTTTTTAACCAGAAAAATGTTTTGTTATAAAAACTGCAAAAAAACACTGGCCTTGACTCGGGTTCCCTACATACCGACCTTAAGTTCGTTCCTTAGCAATGTAATTAGAAATGCTACACTTTAGAACCAAAATGAAACAATATCGCCCCTGATCTCCACCCCTCCAACTAAAGTAAAATAGAACAAAGCTTCGAATTCCAACCAAACTACCATCTGGCACAAACGAACGGAGGAAAGGGTGCATGAAAGACCCAGAGAGAGAGAGAATTGTTTTTATTTACAACGAAATCTTTAATACATGTTCCCGGAGAGTATGGAAGAAGTGCATATTCCGTGGGAGAGAGAAAGTCAGGATAAGAGAGGAAGGAACAAAGGGGGCAGAGGGGAAGGACTCCCTATTGAATAAACACCGCCGGATGTGGCTCATGCATGAATGTAACAGGGACCTCTACTGAATAGTGGAGAAGGTATTTTCTTTGAGCCCAAGAGATGCAAGTAAGACATAGTTAGAGAAAGAGAGAGAGAGAGAGAGAGGAAAGAGGCCCAGGAAGAGGGAGCAGTTGTTGACATCCTANAGAGAGAGAGGAAAGAGGCCCAGGAAGAGGGAGCAGTTGTTGACATCCTACCATAGTTGGGACTGTCCAGATGAACAAACGAAAGCTCCAGGCATCCCAAATACACGTGTTTTGTTGTTGTTTTTAATTCCAAATCGTCCCAGCACCCGTTTAGGCTAAACAATTTCACATCTTAATATTACGCTATAAGGGTAGTGATGATTAAAGGAAGAAATTTAGATGAAATGTACCCAAATATGTGTAGGGGTAGACTGGTAAACAATTTAGGAAATAACCTCTTCGGTGGCCGCATGGTCTAACGCGTTACTCTCGCGGTGGACTAGACTGCCGATGACGAGGAGATCGAGGTTCGAATCTAGGTCGGGTATACTGAGGGTGGTATCCCCTAAATGGGTTAACACTCTCCCTCTACGCAAATGCGGGTACACTCCCTCTAAATATAGCCTTCCTCATCCCTAAAACCAGTAGCGTAATTGGTACATACGCCTATAAGCCACGTGCCTTGATACTTCCTAAAGGAGAAAACACAAGAACAAGTTAAATCATGCAGGTACTAATACAATAGTTCACACCATGATTTTAATTTAAAATTAATAGTATTTTTAACGAGTCTTTAGCGAGTGGCAAAGTTTTATTTTAAATAATTTGGTTCAAAACCAACGTTGTTGACGGTTTAATCTAATGAGTAAAATGAAGAAGCTTGATTAGCGTAAGTGTACCACGTTCACGTGAGAGAAGGATGAACCTTAGTGATAAATCACACATGCAACACTCCCTCTTAAACATCATCACGAACTGTATCCAGCGTGTGGCCGGGTCCGTTTAGTAAAATGCCTCCATCTCCCTCTATCCTTCCGCCATTCTTCCACCATTCTTCCTACTGCGCTCTCTTCCTCTCACTTGCACACTTGCTTCTCTCTGTTCCTCTCTTCTTTTCCTTAGTCTTCCTCGCTGTCTCTTCCCTACCCACTTCATATCCATTAATCTATCCTCCCCCCTTCCATCCTCATTACGCGTCCATACCATCTCCTCCTAGCATCCTCTACTATCTCATGCACCCCAACTCTTGACCGTACATCTTCATTCCTAATCCTATTTCTTGACAAGTTCCTCAGAAACGTCATCCTCATGGCGTCCCCTTTCCTCGTTTCGCTCTTATCCAGAAGCCTAGGGTCTCCTACAAGAACTCGACTAAGGGGATGCTAAGTGGACACTAGCGTGGGTTTGCTTGCGTCATCATAGGTTCAACTATGGAGCGATAGTGTGCTCGGGACCGCACTATCGGTCCACTAAGTATCCACTAACGTTCTTGCATACCCCCCTTAGTTTCCATTGCGTAGAAATTCAGCGTTAATCTAGCTGTACCCCAGCTGTACCTACCCTGGGCACGGGACGAATCCAAAGTAGCTCAATAGTAATACAATGCCACACTTAGCCCAAGGTCTCAGGTTTGATTACCGTGCCCAATGACATTTTCCAACTAATTGAAGATAAAATTAAGTTATCGTTATGCCAGTATTAATACTATCATAATATGTGCATTTGATTTTCCTTGAGGCAGTAGACTACTCATTGGTTGAAGGGGATAATCTAGTTTATTCTTCAAAGTGAGTAAGGTCAAGGACAAATGAGGCAAGTTAGCGACACGTGTCACAATACTATAAGGGAGAGCAACCATGATTCGAACCCTGGCGGTGGTTAGACTCTAAGGCTCATTATTGATGGCAGACCAGTAGATTCGAACTATTGAAAATCTAACTGCAGGATAGTATTAAATAAACACAATCAAACACATATGTTGTCTGTTTGTCCAGAGATTTTCTCAAACTTCCCGATAAGGTACATAACTTAAAATTCGCACACTGATTACTAAAGGTGGGGTGCCAATGAGCGCGAGTTTAGTAAATTAATTTTACAATTTTAATAGCATAAACATTTTTTGGTCAAAATAAATCAAATATTTCTTCTATAGAAACATAGAGTTTAGTTTTCTGCACATTCTAATCTCAACAGTTCTTGAATATCTGCCAAGAGCATAGCGGCATTTGGCCACAAACTTTTTAAATAAAGAGAAAATGTCACAACATTCCAGAACACCTTTGACAGATATTCAAGGACTGTTGAGATTAGCATCTGCTGAAAACTAAACTCTATGTTTCTATAGAAGAGATATTTGATTTATTTTGGCCAAAAAAGGTTTATACTATATTATTATTATTATT
>CABFOV010008969.1:5583-21302 GCA_902141375.1 Timema poppense
GATTATCTAGTCTGCCAAGGTCTACAATCTATGAGCAACCAAACAGCAAGTGGAGGCTACAGGGGGGACCTTCAGGGATGCTAAACTAAAGAACCAGCCACTAAGCTCTGTTAAAATATTGAACCTTTAAGGGGTATCGAACCTAAAGAACATTTAAGGGGTTTCACACTTAGAGGACATTTAAGAAGGGTAAAAAATTATGTTTTTGTCTTTTTTACACTTCCAATAGTTTGATATAAAACACCATTTTCAAAAGAATTTAAATAGCAAAAATAATTTCCATCAAAGAAATTAAAAATAATTATTCAATTTGTATTATTCAATATTTGCTCAAAATGTTGCTATTCACACCCCCTTATTTATAGTGTTTTTATGATATTCTATTAATAGTATTTAGTTTATGCCTAATAATTTCATAACTTTTACAAGTGTTATCATATTATTTTAAAATTATATATATATATTAATCTAAAATTATTCTAAAGATTAATTCCCGCCATAAAAATGTCATTCCTGTCCATTCTTAAGTTTCAACTATATTATAAATATATTCTTTCTTGTTTCAATATTCTCATAAAAACTGTATTATATTTTTGTAAGAAGGTACAGGAAAGGTGGATAGAAACACATAAAAGGGACGAACACAATATGGCCTTCACAATGAAAAGAACACAGTTCACACTTTACACTGCTGCCACTGGACAAGGAGGTAATGGTTGCCTCTTAAAGGGAATTGATCGTTACCGCGCAATCCCCCGACCCAGGTTTCATTCTATCGGAACTCATCAGGGAGGAGTGTGAAACGCGCAACGCAACTTCCTAAAAAAGGGTGAAAAAGGAAATTTTTTTAAGAATGATACACTTTACATGTTCCTATCTAATTTTCTTATAATTCTTTTTAATTTTCCTTTTTCTTCCTTTTGTGTTTATTGGTTTCCTCTTTTGGCAAGTTGTGTTTCACGTTCCTCCTTGATGTGTTCTGATGGAATGAAACCTAGGTCAGTGGATTGGGCAATAACGATCAATTCTCTTAAAAAGGCAACCATTACCTCTTTGTCCATTGGCAGCAGTGTAAAGTGGGAACTGTGTTCTTCTTTTCATTGTAAAATCCATAATTATTGTTTGTTCCTTTTGTGTCTTTCCTGTACCTTCTTCCAAATATAACACATTTATCTCATAAAAGTGAAAAGAAGTTTTCCTTATCTAAATATATTCTCATAAAAAAAAATTGAAAAATGCATATTTAATTTATTTAGCTAACCTTTAATTATTAATATATTATTTTAATTAGTCTTATATAATTTTTTATTAATTTTTCATCAAGATTTCTATCTATTCAAGCCTCCATCTTGTTTAACCATTGGGTGGCACTGATAATTTTCATTTATTTTTCAAATTTTTCAAATTCTTCAAACAGTCACATATATCTTTGTATTGTATGCTTTGTCTATCTATATATGTGTCTCTTTATACGGAAAGGAATATTTCTGAGGGTTTAAAAAACAATGTTACACGACTGTGAGAGTACAAAGAAGTTGTAAGAAGAAATGAAGATAGAAGTGTGTTATCCTCTCGGGTTGGCTTCCTTCATTATCACTTACTTTACAACTTCAGAGTGCTTCACTCGCTCACAGCCCCTGGGCTCCCCTAAAATAATGGACTCGATTTAGTGAAGTTTGCTATGTCTTTGGCCTGCCTTCCAGTACATGTGAACAATAAACACACGCTTCATACTCGACTGTCGACAACAACACCATGTGTGTATGTAGCAGAGTTCACTGAGTTGCGGCCATTAGTTTGAAAGTATCTATATAAACTAGCTTGGTTGGTTGTACTTCAGTTGATTGTGTTTAGTAATTAACACATCACTTTTGATTTATTCAGTGTCAAGGATCCAGACGTTGATCGACATCCAGAAAAGAGAGTAAAAGCTGCCTACACAGCGTTTGAGGAAGTTAACATGCCCAGAATCAAGAGCGAAAACCCCACGCTCAGATTGTCACAGCTGAAACAGATTTTAAGAAAAGACTGGATGAAGTCACCGGAAAACCCGTTAAATCAGCGATTTTCATCTTAAAATTGTGACTGTCTTAAATAATTTGTAAACTAAGTTAATAATATATTTTGCTACTATGGAGTTGTATTACATAATTTTGATGAAACATGGTTTACTTCAAGGACATAATTAGGTAGTTGTTTCCTCTCAATGTCTATGTGGAAATTCACTTAGTGTTGGATCTTTCTACCTGGGACAATCCATCCAGGGAAACATGAAGAAATAAGTGAATAGTGGTTCTACACCAATTATGTAATTTCAAAATAAATAAGTGAAATTGTTATATATATGTTACATGTCTTGATGTATTAAGTCATTGTTTCTTCTTAAATAAATGGTGTAACACAATTGTAAAAACTTTGTATCTCATAAAAACAAACATATTCTGTTATTAATCACAATAAACCCTTCATCATACATTTTTAACTAAATTTATAGCCTTTATGTTAGTTCTTAGTTTTTTTTAATTACTTATTTGTAAATTAATATAAAATAATTTATATTTGTAAAAATAAAAATATGTTATTTATTGTGAAAAACATTTCCCAGATATCCATTTTGAAGTCATAAATGCCTTTTTCGAAATATTTTTAATTTTCTATTATATACAATTAAATTAATTTATTTTAGAAAAATAAATACTCGTTATTATTTAGATTTCAAAATAGTCCTCAGATACCAATTCTGAACAAAATCATTAAAATATATTTTCCCAAAGAAACTTAAAAAAATTTGGTAATGAGTAAATTATTATTATTACACTTAAATAAATTTGTCGTCTAAAAACAAGTTTACCCCAGCTATATTTTTGAAAAATATAATTGTTTGATCCATTAAAAAAAAATTGCTATAATCACTCATCAATAAACTACTTTCAAACAAATTTGCCACCAAAAAACAAATTTATAGTGTTATTTGTCGGGTCAAACATTCACTAGATATATATTTTGAACAAAATCGTTAAGTGATTTATGAAAATTCAATTCATTTTTTTAATTCCTCTCAGTAAACAAAGCTGAGCATGTAAGTGTGGGTACATCCCCTCTCACTTAAACCTTGTTCATCCTATCCCCCTAGCATATTTACTATTTGTGTAGCCCAGGCAGGTAGGAACACCGAGTTGAAACAAATCTTATTCCTGGCTATATTATTACTTCTACGTTAGAATGGTGAAGAACACTAGAAAAAATTGTCTAAGTCTCTTGGGATGTTTTAAAATACAAGTGAGAGCAAGTGGTAGATTAACAGGGAGAAGGAAGCAGTGGAGGAGAGGAGATATGTGGGAGGACGAGTGAGAGCAAGTGGTAGATTAACAGGGTGAAGGAAGCAGTGGAGGAGAGAGGAAGAAAAGAGAGTAGTATGGAAAGCCAGGATGGATTGGATGCTACATGGAAGGAAGTAAGAAGGTGTTATATAACTAAGTAAGAAACAGGAGGGGAAGGGAAAATCAAAAAGCTAGGATGATGGTTGAAGTAAGAATGTTATGGATGAGAATGAAACAGAGGAGGAAAGTGGTAGAGTACGCATTGGGCCTTGTTTACACTGCTGCTCATGCTACTCGGTTGGTTGACCCTACGTCAATAGTAAGCTCAAGCAACAAACCAGTGTACAAAGTGTAATCTCCAGGGATTTATAATTTGACAAACACTTTACATCCAACCCATGTTGCGAGTCCCAAAAACCTAATAAAATATTGTAAATAAAGACGAGAGTTGAAAAGTAATCTCAATAAAATAGAGGGTAGTGGCCCATTAAGTACTAGTATCAGTTAAGTAATGTAAACCTTTGACAACAGGCTATAACAGCCTGGTTATTCTCGACAGCACGGTAAACAACTATAGTAGATACAATAACTGAGGATATCAAGAATACTTCAAAAAAGATCATATTCTTTGATAGTTTAGGCCTGTGGCAGGACATAAGAATTACAGATAATAAGAGTTAGCTTGTGCCATCCTGGCTAATAAATGACAAGGATAGTAAACAAATTGGCCAAACTTCATTAATTATTGCCTCGATAGTTTACTTGATTCAAAAGCTAAGATTTCAATAAACAAACACAAACCAATGTCATGTCTAAACATAATAAGTTAACTCACACTAAACTGCTATAAAGTAGGGTCAATAAGCTATCACCCAAAATCCAAGCTCTACCTAAAGTGAATAAATTTTGACAATAACAAAGTAGAATATCAAAATATAGGAGACTTCTACACCTAACTGTACACTCAACTGTCCTGTTGATGTCTACGAGAAGCGGGCTAGTCGTAGTACCAGACATAGTTTAATCAACTGCCCTGTTGATGTCCACGAGAAGCGGGCTAGTCGTAGCACCAGACATAGTTTAATCAACTGCCCTGTTGATGTCCACGAGTAGCGGGCTAGTCGTAGCACCAGACATAGTTTAATCAACTGCCCTGTTGATGTCCACGAGAAGCGGGCTAGTCGTAGCACCAGACATAGTTTAATCAACTGTCCTGTTGATGTCCACGAGAAGCGGGCTAGTCGTAGCACCAGACATAGTTTAATCAACTGTCCTGTTAATGTCCACGAGAAGCGGGCTAGGCGTAGCACCAGACATAGTTTAATCAACTGTCCTGTTAATGTCCACGAGAAGTGGGCTAGTCGTAGTACCAGACATAGTTTAACACTTCAAACAAGACAATCACGAGGAGGAATATCATCCCAGACATATTTAGAGAAGTCATACCTAATTTACATGTCACACAGACTAGCAGTTTAAACAGAGTTAGAAAATAGAATGAAGGCCTAACTTCACGTCAAATAAAAACATAGATCAGAAGTGTGACATCTGACTGAGCCAAAACATTGCCCCGCATAATTTTGAAGAGTTAGACCAAAAGGTAATTTCAATAAAAGAGCATAAAATAAATACCATGTATGTTATGAATTGAAATAAGTTTGAGGGACACGGGAAACTATTGATTGTAGTAATTGTACGCTGTTAACTCTAGTTTTGTTTTAGTGATGTTTATGTTTTGCTCATAGTTGTTTAAGTTTTTGGTTTTTAATTATATATGAAGTATTATTAAAGTCAAAAATGCAATCGCAGTTAAGACTCGGTAAACGTTGTTTATGTTTTATTTGGAATAGAGCACTATATAGGCTAAATCATGGTTTAAACTAGGAGGGATAGCCAGCACACTTATCTTGGTGATACTGGAGTAGAAATTGTTTAGATATAACACTAAAAAACATTACTAAGGACAATATTTCACTGCCACAGACAGCTTCATCAGGTCAGGAGAGTAGACTGATGCTTTTGGTTGAACTGTAAGGTTGACTATCCACAGCTGACTGTTTTTAGCTATGACATGACTGTATAGATAGCAGCACTATGAATAATGTTATATTGAATCTAATAATAAGTGTGCTGGTAGGAAGGAGAGGAATTATCTAAGGTTGAGGTTGGGGGCTTGTCTGGATTTGATATTTATGGGCCAGTTCCCATTACATCCAGAAAAGTAATGCTGGATGTGGATATTTTCCAGGTAAATCTTAGCGGTGAAAATTTGTTGAGGTCTGCCAGGAAGGACTCGAGTACAAAACTTTTTATTTGTGGATGGTACAAAAACTAATACAAAACATTGGCAATGCAAATGTTCAACACACAAAAAAGGTACTACAGGTTAATAATACACCTTGGGAAGTAGTAAATTGAGAGAAGACGAATGTATTTTGAAACGATAGTATATACTATTTAACTAAACATCACACACCTCGCCATCTAGTAACATCACTACAAATCATAACGAATGTTTCCGAAGACAACACAAACACTTTAAATAAATGGTTAAAAATTAATTTTACGAAAAGTCATTTGGCCTACACTTTAGGCCAAATGACGGGTACCCGATATTAACACTTATTATTACAATGTGTAATGCTCAAGAATGAGAAAACCCGTGAAAGAATGTAGGATAAGAGTGAAGAATTTTACATGTTTTACTGCCTCAGGTCATTAAGGGCTAATGTCATAAAAAATTGTGTATGGAAAAGCATGTGTTTTTTTCTTTGAAAATAATGTATCACTAGAGTAATACTCTCATTGAAGTAAGTTGGGACCAACTATCTTTATTCACACAGCAGTTAAGGTTTTGTGAGTATTTTAGTTACTGAATATATTAATATGTTTATATTTAATAATGCAAGTTTTCATTATTGGACATTGGCCCTTCTTAACCCAATGCACATGGTATTAATGTTTCTTTGACTCAAGAAGGTCACAGAGATTTGCTTCACCCTCCACTGCCGCCTGGATTCCGATACAGCAGGTTAGCCAACGCTTGCAGAACGTTACTAGCTTGTAAATGGGTAGCGATCATACTAACGGCACCTATTATCAACTAAAACAACTATTTGTAGAAGGAAAAGTTGGATTTAAAACTATGTATTTTGACTAGAGTTTAGGCTTGGGAGTTGTTAGAGCTCAATATCGACGTGATTATTGAAGCTAATCTAAATTTAATAATACGTTTAAAAAGAAAAAGAAATCAGTCACTAAATCATATGTTATAAATAAACACTCTAGCTTAATTGTACAAAGAAAATAAATAAATTAATTAATAATTTTTGTTTTCCCATTTAAAATGCATTGAAATGGAAACATTTTTAACGAAAATATTTCAATAACTATTTTTAGTATGGTTTAAAAATTCCATAAGAATCATGAAAGATGCCCAAATATCTTACTAAAATAAATAAAAAAAACAATGTTGAGTTATTAATTATCTTTTTATTTAGAACCGTGCATTTATGGGTAGGCTCAGCCTTAAAGGATAGGAAACGTGTATGATACATTTTATCACCTATTCTGTGTGAGTGTGAGTTTGCGTATGTTTGGGTTCATATCTGTTTGGGAGAGAATGTGTGTGTGACTTTTCTTTCCCCTTTATCCTCCCCACCCCCATTGTAGCTTTTTATCAAATAAATCATCAATGGTGTGGCCTCTAGACCTTCTTTAAAGGTTTTTGGTTTTGCTAACCGCGTCATTCTTCCCATTTCTCCAGAAAGCCAGTTGAGGTATGCATCTAAAGCCCTTTGATCCGCTTCGTATTTAACCATCCCATTTTTAATAGCACCTTGCCTTATCTTGTAGATATTTACAATAATGTTCCTGATTCTGTCTCTGAGCTCCTCGACGCTTTCCCCTTGATTAAGTTTAATTTGAGTTAATTTTACTCTAAAAATAGACTCATCTACTCTTTTTGGATCTGTCAACTAATTTTTTTTTTAGTTTTTCAAATGTGTTTGCTTTTATGTAACTAGAATCATAACTTAGAAAATATAAGGCTTCCCTATTTAAGCGTAATTTTTGTAATTGGTTAACGTTCTGTATCAATCCAATTAAACATGGCTGATGCCTGCTGTACTTTTGTTAAATATACTGAAATAGGGTTCTCTGGCCCAGAAGCAGATTAAGGGTCGGGTGAACCGGATGGCTGATTGAGTCGACAAAGCACCAACATAACGTAATATGGGTGTGATAGAAAATATTTCTAGGTTTGGAGTTGGGAGTTTTGGAGATTATTTGTATATTTTCCTCTTCTCCCCGGTTATATATGAGGGCATCAAAAAGTAATCACTCCTGGGGGGAAAATTTACCTTAGGTCTGATCCTGCTCTTGCCTATCATGAGATAATTTAATTATTGCTATTAAGCTGAAGTTTCTATTAGAAGAAAATGGCTCTGATCTAGCTAAGTCGTCATTGTTCTCTTGAGCTAATCTGGGGTTCTCACACTTTACTTTCACATTTGTTAACTGCCAGGTATATAATGGACTGAGGGTCAACATTCAGTCCTATAATGTAAAATTGAGGTTCTTACCTTTGTTGCGCTATTTCTGTTAATGTTTTCTTAATTTTTAAATATATTATTTTGCCAAGTTATTTTAATTAATTTATTTCTATAAATTCTGGTATTTTCGTTTATTTTGGTAAAGATTTGTTCCACATCATCCTAGAAGGGTAATTTCAGTAAGGGGTGAAATCCTTCCTTCAGCTCTGGTTAGACGTATATTAATCACAACTTGTGAATGTGTGGAATGCCAGGCCTCCACTGTGACGGATCCCACGTTAAACTGTAGGTCTTCCATTTCATCTCACAATCACCCTACCATTACACATTAGCGTAAGTGCGTATAGTCCGAAAGTGCAGTAAGACGCGGTGCTAGTAATAATAGTAATAACAATAAGCCACAAGGAGTGGTTGCTGCACAATTATTTTTTTTTGTGTGCAGGTGTTTATACATGTTTAGAGAGTTCAAAACAAATTTTTGTTTGTTAAAAATCCTCACTGTGGGGAAGGGAGGGGGCTCCTAGATGGTGCTTGGAACATTTCGAATTTTGCGATAGAAAGCATTTGCACAAAACACTATAGCTTGAGAAATTTTGAAAACAACTGTACTTTGAAGAAAATTCTGACTGTTTCGCGTTTTTTAAATTAAATTTTCTGATGATGGCCGGCGATGTTTGACAGATTAAGAGAGATTCAGTGTCCGGGACAGCTGTATAGGCGTTTAAGTATTACTGTCGTAACAGATACTCCACCCTTAGATGCCCAGGAAATAGTTTTCAGAAGTTACTGATGAAGGGCTGTCCCCAAGGATCGGTATGTGGGCCGATCTTTTGGGATGTCAGCCTGGAACCAGTGTTGTAATTGTTGGAGGGGTTACCAGATATGCAGGGTGTGGTCGCCTTCGTAGACTACCTTCCAATAGTAATATAAGGGTACTTTATAAGGAACTTAGAGGAAATATGTAACCAGGTGCTTAAAGAACTTGACGTCTGGTGTAAGAGTTTCAAGTTAAAAATGGCACCGACGAAGGCGACGTACATGTTGTTCAAGGGTAGATTGGCTAGGGATAAGACCATAAAGGTAGTTAGGAAATCCATAAGAAGAAGCCATAAGGTCATATACCTGTGAGTGACCCTTGGTGAGAACAGAAACTTCACGGCGCACATGGAGGGAGTGATGGGGAAAACTTTGTCAGTGATGAATAAAATTATAAGTATGGGACAGAGGTGGTTTTATCTGCCTATACGGATAATAAGGACATACCATCAGACGATCCTTCTCTCCATTGTGAGCTATGGGGCGTGCATCTGGGCTCACAGAATAACCGATGACCTTCCGGTTAATGTGATTCAAGGTATACAGAGGAACATATTACTGAGACCTACCGGACTGTAGTAATGTATGAATTGAGTGTGGTCCTAGGTGTATGGCCGTTGGACCTCCTTATAAGGAAGAAAGGTAGGGCGTACTGGATAAAAAAGGTAAACATGGATAAGGTGAGACTCCTCACCACACCCGACGTGACAACATCTGGAGAGGTGGAAGTAGCTCTGTTGGAGGATTAGCAGAGACGCTAGGAAAGAAGTGGGAGAGGTAGGATGACTTAATAATTGTTCCCTAATGTGGTTGAGAGACTAGATAATAAACACCTCCAGCGATCTCGGGGTCTTGTCAACTTCATCACGGGGAAAGGACTGTACCCGGCATCTCTAAGAAAGATGGGACTAATAGAGTCGAGGAATTGTGAATATATTGAGGAGGGAACCCCTGAACATGTGGTGCTCGAATGCTTCCATACGCTAGAAGCAAGAAGGAACTACCAGAGAAAGATCCAAGGAAGATTAGTAGGCGAAGTACTGAGAGACCCAATCCATTGGAAATTTTTAGAACAGATTGTACTGGAAGCGTCAGGTAGAGCAAATACAGCCTACATAGAGAGATTTAAAGAGGCACAGGGACGAATAAGACGTGACGTTGACAATAGCAATGACAAAGAAGATGACAGCAACATGGAGGGCGGGAATGGCACGGAAACTAGCGTGGTCTCAATGGAGTGTGAGTAGATAAAAAAAGGATTATCATAGGAGGATAAGCTGAAACAATCCTTGCCGGGATAAAAAAAATCAGGTGCTGGGAGGAGCCAGTACAAACCCTGAGAACTGGATTACAGTACGACTGAGTGTCTGAAGGAACACAGTGGATGCTCTTGTGATCTTAAGGACAGTATTCCAGTCGTATGAACAAAATTTAGTGGAGTAAATATTAACTTATAGGGGTTCCCGGAACCGTATGACCCACCACCTTGGAAACAAAAAAGGTGGATTGTGGTTGATGGGCCCTCAGAGTCAAGATGGAGAAAGGCGACCGCCCTGAAGCCCTCTGGTACCATTGGGGTGATGGAATTCATTAAAGATGGCCTTGTCAAGGAACGTGCGTTTTTGGTTGGTAAAAATATTTAAAATGGGAATACGTGGGAATAAACCGGAAACGTCATAATGTGAAAGTGAAATCAATTTGACATCAAGATACATGCCACAGATTTGGCATGAGGTATTGGGTCATCAAAACAAACGCCATGTACAGAAAATTCTTAAATGACATGGAATTGAAGTTATGGTGGATATTGTTTTTTGTGGGGCGTGTGTTAAGTGGAAGCAGCATCGAAACAGCTTCAAATCGAGTCAGCAACGGGCCAAGGTATATGGTGAAGCTAATCACATTGATCTATGTGGGCCTATGGAGTGTCAGTCAATGGGAAGATCAAAGTATTCTCTGTACTTCACATGTGACCATTAGTGGTTTCGTATGATTTACTTTCTCAAAGAAACATCGGAGACTGTGGAAAAGATAACTGAAATGTTAAAAATTTCTGAGAATCACTATGGGCATACAGTAAAAACATTCCATTGTGACAGCGGAAAGGAGTTTGATAATAGTGATGTGCAAGAACTCCTTGAATTGAAAGGTGTGAAGCTTGTTTAACAATTTCATACACAACAGAGCAGGGGCTGTGTTGAATGTACAAACAGAACAGTGGTTGAGCTTTCTCAAACAATGCTTTTGGAGAAAAAATTGCAAAAATTACTATGGTCTGAGGCGGTGAATACTTCCGTCTATGTTATTAATAGAATGGGACCGAGTAGTATTGATAGCAAAACACCTTATGAATTATTTACGGCAAAGTTTGCACATCCTAATAAACTTCATGTTTTTGGTAAAGACGGTTATGTGCAGGTTTCAGCAGAAAAGCGGAAAAAGTGGGACGCTAAGGGGAAGCAAGACGTGTTCGTTGGCTATTCAGACGATGTGGATGGTTACCGCATCTGGATGAAGTCTGAAAATCGTGTAATCAGAAGCAGAAACGTCATTCATTTCAGCAGGAGAGGGTTAGTGAGACGTTGGCATTATTTCCAGTGAACATAAGCAACCATTCAGAAGCTGAGGCAAAGAGCCTATTACAAGTTTGACTGATAACACAACTGAATTAACAAAGTTGTCATTGCGAGACCAAACAACAATTAAACGACCTGAGCGCTTAATTGAGGTGATCCTAGTTGAAGTAGATGAGCCAAGGACTTATGCTGAGGCATTAAACTTTGTAGAACATTGACAGTGGAAGGCAGCAATGGAAGAAGAAATTAAATCGCTGGAGGAAAATTCAACATCGATTTTAGTTGAACCAAAGACACGTTTCAAGATCATTTCTAATCGCTGGGTGTATCGTGTGAAGCGGAAGGCTAATGGAAAATTGGATTGTTACAAGGGACGTTTAGTTGTCCGCGGTTTCAGTCCACGGGAAAGGATCGACTACACCTAAACGTTCAGTCCTGTTGCACGTTTTGATACAATCCGAGTGGTGTTAAGTATTGCAGCCAATGCCCATTCCGAACTGGCACAATTTGTTATAAAGACAGCTTTTCTGAACGGTGTAATTGAAGAAGAAATTTATATGGAGCATCCGGAGGGATTTTTACATGGAACAAATCGTAGCTGAAAATTTCAGGAAAGCCTATATGGACTGAAACAATCACCTAGATGCTGGAATAAATGATTCAAAGATGTGTTCTTTAACTTAAAAAATGTGTGAAAGCACGGCAGATGAAGGTTTATTCTACTCCATTAATGAAGGCAGAGAAATAATGGTGCCGTTGTAAGTTGATGATAGACCAGTTGTTGCTACTAGGAACAATGATGTTGATGAGCTTATGTTCAAGTTGAAGGCTGAATTCCATATAACTGTTGAACCAATTGGATGATTTCTAAATGTGCTAATTGAATGCAACAATTTTCATTTCTCAAAAAACTATGCTGACGGCTGACTTCGAAAATTCAACATGCATGGATAAAATCCTGTTTCAACACCAATTGAGAAGTGTTTTCTGATAAGGGAAGCGACTGATACTGATTCAATTATTGCTCCGTATTGATAGGTGGTAGGCTGTCTGAAGTATCTGGCCATTGCTACGTGACCAGATATTGCTTTCGCAGTGAGTTTTTTTTGTATGTATGCTGTAAAAAGTAGGCAAGAAGATCTGGTTATAGAGAGGGGGATGAGAAAGGGGAGAGAAGGTTAAGGGCGCCCATTTTAATTTTCGCACAGGTTGGTGAATACTTTAATGCCTGTCCTGAACTGTTCAAATAAAGATAGAGATATCCCTCAGGAATATTAATGTATAAGTAATTTAAAAAAAGAATGTGATTTCTTTTTAATTTTGTCTAAGATTTTATTAAGATTTTATTTACAACAGCTCAGCATGTCTTGTAAAAATTTAAAAAAATCAAATAATGGAAATAATTTTTTATTTTATTTTTATATTTTTATGAACCCACAGTTTACTATTTGGCGAATTACCGAGAACTTTACAAGTAACCAATAAAAACCTTACGTATCAGAACCCAAGCAGACAACACCCTACCACAATTTCATTTCATTCGAGTTTTATGTTTTATTATTAATCTGTGATGTAGAATATCTAATATCTATGATCTAGGTAATTTCGATTTTTACAGCATATATTTTTGGTCCTAATATTTTTGAATTTTGAAGAAATGTCTAGTAAAATAATTGAGCATCGCAATGTATCACCAATTTTTCAATTAATAAGAGATATTTTACTCGGCCGAAAATACACAAATGCACTTAGGTTCGCGGATGGTGTCGCTGCAAGAACACAACCTCCACCAGTGCTACCAGAGGGACCTGCTCACAAATTAGCTGCCAATTATTATTATGACCGCGACGGAAGAAGGGAAGTTAAACCGGCCACGGTTTTGGCTGGACCAAATCTTGCCTTTACCCTTGGATCTGGACAACAAAGTGGTGAAACGGCCATTTTTAATGAGAAAAAACCACCCACCCCTGGTTCAATCTGGCATTGGGACTAGATAAAACCCGTGTATTGTATTGGTTTACTAGTTTTGAAATAACTTTAGTGTTTGATCACATCTTGTATATAATCAGGTGTCCTAAAATATGTGTTCTTGTGAGCTGATTATAAATATGTTGTAGGCTTACTTATTTAAATGAATGAAATCAACTATAATTCTTTGTTTTTCTTAAAATGAGCGTCACTAAGGCTGTATCCGAATAGTCTACGCGTCGTTGACACTTAACGTTCACTCGATAGTTGCATTAGCAATCACGTGATCAAATGCAGATCTGTCTGAATAGTTATAAAGTGTGCTAATGCACCCCTCACACGCCCTTGAGTCCAAAGGCGACAGTAAGTTACCCATGACACGCCGTCGATGCGGTGTTTGATCGGCAATTGTTTAATTTTTCGTCTGCTAGAGATAAAGCTCGTTGAGTTAACATGATCTTTGATAACGTACGTTAAATATACGAGTTGTGTTGTGTTGGATAATTTGAATAGTTTGTCATGAGAAGTGAAAATAAGCCACCACAAATCTGTAAATAGCCGACGCTAATTCGGGCTAATAGATGGGGTTTAAAATAGTTCCTAAGATCATTGGTAGGAAGCAGCACTGCAGACTCAAGGGGGTGAAAAGGATATTTTGCCGCTCAGTCTTCGATCTCAAGTGCGTGGTAAGTGTAAAGTGATCAAGTCAAGCGTAAGTTACTCGACTATTCGGATACAGCCAAGTTAAACTAAGGCCGTGTTCGAATAGTCTGCGCACTACACACTTGTGCACTTAATGCACACTTAAATAAATCACGTTTCAGGTGCTTTTGAGGGCATAAGTTGCATAAACATCTTCAGACCTCACAATACACCTAGAGCTGTCTAGTGGCCACCTGTGAAAGTTGTATTCTCATGACAAACATTGATTTTTGACAGTGTTTTGTCTATTTTGCCTTAGCACATTATTTGGAGACTCTAGTGATAGCGCACTATATTACGTCATTGGTTATTTTATCGTTAATAATCTTACTAGAGGCCCAGCCTATTCCAAAATTGTATTTTTAATTATTCTTACCCTATTATCTATAGTTAAACTAAACTGTCAGAACCACCGAGCATAATTTTTGAACTAAAAAATATATTTCCTTTAAAATGAGATTTTTGTACTAAATTACTTAAGACTTTTTATTCTATTGATAAATATAAATTTACAAACAACAAAGTAAATATATTTTTTATACATTTTAAAAGTGTTTGTTTCAATTTAAAATGCTATTTTAATCAAAGTGACCCTTTGTGTGTGCCCCTAAGTAAAGTACGCTGTATGGGGTGCACCAGCCCATGTTGAGAGAATTGTGACTTCTGCCCTTTGTAAGTTGATGCTGTTGCAATTTAAAGCCAGTAAAGTTCGTAGTGCACAGAATATTCGGACATGGCCCAAATCATTTGTTCAAACAATAACATTTCATTGTGTCATCCCGTGTCGACTCCGCCAGCGACTAGACCCCACCATTATGGAACTCTATGAAACTTGGTGATGTTAAACTTGTTAAGAAACTTCATTATACAAAATCTTAGATTCCAGGGTCAAATACGTTCTGGGATATTGAGGTACCGAGTTTAAGAAAAAAAAAACAGACTCTTTGGTTTGTCGCAAATATTTTAAATTGCTCTGGATCAAGGTCTATTGCTCTTATGGAGTTGAGTTTGGTTTCATTTTAATGCTAATTAAACATACTTTCATTTTACATTTTAGTAAATATATTAAATAAAAATTTTCAAGGTCAAGCAAAGTATATTTTGGCCTTAAATTTCTCCAAAAGGGTGTTTTGAATAAAAATTGAAAATGTTAATAACACTCTACATGCTTTATTACACGTGAGACTCCAAACAGTTCATGAGGAATACTTTATTACCTTTACCTTTACTTGATAGAGTATGGATACCACATTTAACAGCTCAAATAAGCGAGTTCTTTGAAACCTTTCTACAAAAATAAGATGTTAGACTCACGTTAAATATGTTTGAAAGCAACTTAATACTACCTGGACTTGGGTGTATTTCTTCTGTATTGTAGTCTGCAAGTTGCTTCTTGACATTATTTGTGTGATAGAGTATGTCGGGCAGTGTGGCTCGACTCTAGTTAAAACATCTATTGCTCGTATCCAAGGATATCCCAGTTTCTTGGATACACAAATGATGTCTGGTTGAAAAACTCACCTTAACTTAATCTTTTTGATGGTTAGTTTCCAAAACAAGCCTAAACAACGCTGATCATCAGGCACACGTAACAAATACGTGGATCTCTTTTCAAACGATTGTTTCCAACTAACACTTATTGTTTCTTCTCTTGACAGTCGATAATGAACACAACTTAGAAGGAATGGCCCGATGCATCTTCCGAGTCCCTGGACTAGGCCTTGCTAACGGAGAACGTTGTCTCTCTTCTATTTGAACATGACCTGTTCTGTCTGTGGAGTCCC
>CABFOV010008972.1:3139-21292 GCA_902141375.1 Timema poppense
AAAAAAAAAAAAAACACCGTCCACCTGTCATTGGCCAAGGAAAGAGCAGATTAGCTTGAGTGTATCAGCGTGTCCCTCTATGCTTATTTTTAAGCACCTTCTTCACTAAATATATTAATAGCAGTGTAAAAAAAATCGTGGTTGTAAGTTAACGGGAAAATTAAAGACTGAATTTAACAATGTCGGTTTTTTTTCCATTTATTTGAGGCATTTAACGTGCAATTTCTGAACCGACCGATTATATCAGAACACGAGAATTTCTATGAGCGATAGTAAAAGGGGCTACCAATTTTACCAGGAAAGGTATTTTGGCATAACTTCCAGTGTTATTTTACATGTCACAATCAACATGGTATTTATGGCTTTTCTTCCCCTCCGAAAGAAGCTTTGCTACGGAATTCGATCGCTCAAGAAAAATTCGTAAATCCGGTCGAATATGAAACAAAGAACATCGTGTTCTGAGCCGAGCACTTTACCTCAAGATTACTGAGTTCAACGACTGAATATAACCAAATTGTTGTTGGATATCAGGGGGAAATTATTGTCACCGGTATCTTATAATATTATGGATAAAAATAAATTAGAGAGGTAACTTTAGCTATTACTTTTATAATTATTAGTTGTAAAGAATAGCAAGAAATTAATTTAATCTTCAATGTGGATTAGAACAAAGCTAAAAAAAACTACCATTACATTTTAATGGTGTGGATTGATTTCTACTCCCATTTAGGATATAAAATGGTTTTTATAAACAATTACTGTAATATAGGTATATATGTATCAATAAAACACTTAATAACGACATGTAGCTTACTGGAAAAAATACTAGGCCGAGTAAAGTTTTGAGATTCCTCGACTCATTCAGACCAAAACATATGTTATTTCCATTTATTTTATATGCAAATAAAAAATAAATGAATAATCTCGTTATTTTTTAATTATTTCATATTAAAAACTTTCTAGGTATTATTAAAAATAAATTTATATGTCAGTACCTTTTGCGAAATCATATCGGTTGTAGAGAAGAAACAACTAATAGTTACTATATCTTCTAATAAGTATTCACACGTAAAACCACGTGATCTGCAGATGTCACTTTTTATAAATATTATAAATACCTATAAAATACCACTAAAAAATTTATAAGTGTGGACCGCAAACAAATTGTCCCTCTTTTTTTTCTATTTTCTTCTTATTAAAACTGGATTGTACTTTGCATTTTGAAAGTTATTGCGAATATATATGAAAATTACGGTGACTTTTTTTTTAGATATCCTTGACTTCGCATTTTATTTCCCCTTGTTCCACAAATTTCCAAACTTTTCCGGAAGCGTACAGACCCTGAATGTAGTTACATTCATTATTTTTCTATATTTTACCAGACGTATCCCCGTTCGTATCTGATCAGCAGGAGTTGGAATTAGATCGTAATGGCGTGTCAATCAACCACTCGGTACCACCAAAGGAGATATCCCACGTAGTAAGTGCATCAGTGTTGACTTTGTACGTAAATAGACTACCTTCAACCAAACAAGGTAGAGAGAGATACGCGACTGATGTCACAGCATTAAAAAAAAATCTGACGTTGTTGCTACTGTTGATTGTGTCTGAAGTTATCCCCCCTTCTCCTCCCTACTTGTATGTTGATGGGGAGAGGAGGAAGGGGATGCGAGAGGGAGAAATGTTCCCTTTGTGACTGGAATATCAATACTACTGGTGTACAGCACTGGACCAAATCCACACAACATGCGCTATAGCAGCTATGCTGCTGGAAGATAATGGTCAGGGGGAGGTGGGAGGGAAGAACCTTTCTCCTTTTCTAAAAGGTTAAGTCACGCTAGCTCTGGATTTGTTAGTTAAAGTGCTCCGCAGTGGCGGGCAAGTTGTCCAGGGCGCTAGACTCGCATTTTATTTGGTAGCCGTAGGGATTTGGGGAATAGAAACTGTATTGAATGTATCTGGTGTGGGTTGTCTGGCTCTCGTTTACGATCTAACGCTGGCGCAGTTCCTCTGTCCTTCTAAATTGAGACGTAAGTAACTATCCTTTGTGCTTAGCGCATCATTAAAGGGAGGACCATTACTCGTCTGAAAGCTTGGATCAGTCATTAGCGCGTTTGTATACTTAACTAAAGGTCTTGGGTTTGATTACTGGGTTGACTAATATCACTACATTTGGTGAAATTGTGATTTCTCCTTTTTACAATGATGAGGGCTAGAGAACTTGTTTTTGAGTGTTTTTTTTATCATTGCGTCTTACTACCCATTTGGATTATACGCTTCTAGAGTTAAATCACTATGCATGTCATGTGGTGATGTACGAGTATTAAGTTGTTTCAAACAGTGTACGTTAAATACTCCAAATATGAAAACGTAACTTATGGGAGTATAAGAGATGCGAGAAAGGGGAAGTTTTTTTTACAGATTTCATGTCAAAACAATTTTTTGGTCAAAATAAATCAAATAATTCTCCAGTAGAAACATAATTTTCTCCACATGGTGACCTTAACAAGTTTTGAATATTTGTCAAGAGCGTCTTGGAATAAGGAATTTAATGACCACTTTCTCTCTTCATTTAAAAAGTGTTGTCATCTAATGCCTCTCTGCTCATGACATATATTATAGAACTGTTGATATCACCATGTGAAGAAAATTAAACTTTATAGTTCTACTGGAGCAATATTTTATTTATTTTTGCTAAAAAAACGTTTTTATAAAAAACCTGTTGAAACTCCTTTTCTCGCGTCCCCTACCCTACCACCTTAACGTATTAATTTATTTGGCCCCGGAATGTTGGTCAGTATGCTTTAAGCATTGGTGTTTATACACTTTAAATCAATTATATTAATAATAAATTATAATTCAAGGGGTGGAAACCAAAGTTTAGCTTTCTTTTGAATTATACATAGCCATAAAATATAAATGAAAGTCGAACTTCCAACCTCTAGTTATCTCCCGCAAATATTTCATTTCCTCTCTCCGTGAGACCAATGGCCTACAATGTGGGAGGGTGGTGAGGGGAATGGTGGAGTTTAATACCCCACTTTCCTTCGACATTTTTTCAGAGGGGGAGATGAAATTTATATCTCGCACCTTGGGGATGTTTTCATATGACACCATTCATCTTGAGAGTTCACCCCTACCCCGATGAGAAACTGTGCAATGAGAGCCCCTAGTTTTATTACACATGGACGGCAGTAAGACCCCCCCCCCCTCCGACAGAATCTAATATCAGGTGTTGAAGTGTTATGCTTAAAAGGGAGAACAGGCGCTGCGTTGCAATATGTGTTGAGTATGAAAAATAAGATTGAGCAGGGAAGAAAGAGTGGGGAGGGGGTTAGACAAAGTCATAAATACTAATAAGAATATCAAAGCAACGTCTAAGGATCCCGGTTAAATTTACCGGCTAAGGCTTTTTATTTTATCAAAAATAGCCTGACTCTCATTCGATTCCAATTGGATGCATTGAGATTGTGTCTATACNCAGGTGTTGAAGTGTTATGCTTAAAAGGGAGAACAGGCGCTGCGTTGCAATATGTGTTGAGTATGAAAAATAAGATTGAGCAGGGAAGAAAGAGTGGGGAGGGGGTTAGACAAAGTCATAAATACTAATAAGAATATCAAAGCAACGTCTAAGGATCCCGGTTAAATTTACCGGCTAAGGCTTTTTATTTTATCAAAAATAGCCTGACTCTCATTCGATTCCAATTGGATGCATTGAGATTGTGTCTATACAGGTTAACCACACAACCTCAGAAAATAAATTCCCCGACCCAAAAATTCAAGTTTCCCCGACTAAAATCCATTTTAGAATTAGGTTATAAGGATATTTTTTAAAGAAATTCAAATACTTTAATTGTTAAAAACAATTAATTTTTAATGCAGTGAAAAATAGATAAATATTAATTTAACTCAAACCAAATAGATAAAATATTGCCCCGGTAGAAACATATAATTTAATTTGATTCATATGATGACCTCAATAGTTGTTGAATATCTGTCAAGGTTGTCCTGGAATTGAACGACAACTATTTATCTTCATTTAGAAAGTTTTTCATCTAATGCCGCTATGCTCATGACAGGTATTCAATAAATGTTGATATCAACATGTGAACAAAATTAAACTCTCTACTGGAGCAATATTTTATTTATTTCAGCCAAAAAAGGTTTTACCATAAAAACTCTAAAAACACTGACCTTTTATCACGTCCCCTTCCATGCCACCTTAAAGTGTAATACATCTTCTCTAGACAACCGGGTGCATAGTTTTTCCTGACCATTAACAAAAATTTCCTGACATTTACTTAGTTTAAATCGCAATTTTGAATCCCCTTACACTTTCATACTTCCCCTTATTTTGGTCACCTTGTTATATAAACTGTGGTTCACCATTCTACCACCAGTTGAGTGCTGGTGCCTTTCCTTAAAATTCCTCATATTCATCCTCTTTTATTATTTTCTATAGCATTCGTGAATTTTAAAACTAGCTAATCTCGCTGATCAAGAGCAGCTTTTGTATCAAACCTACCCGCGTCGATAGGCACAAGGATTAAATGCCAGATTCATCAAGTCTGGCTTAACCCTGACTAGTAGGTTGGGGTTCGGATATCGGATGGGCGTGCTAAATATTTTCTTCCTCCCTAAATAGTTTTACACTTTTCCTTCACGCCAATACGGGTAAATTTACTCTTACTTATACCATCCTTATCCCTACCTACCTCATTAGCATAGTTAAAATGTGTGTATCCCGGATGGGTGGTAAGACTTAAGTATTGGTAGAAAAAATAATGTATGGCAAAATATACAGCCACACAAGCCAATACTACCCTCCACCCCCCTTGCCTTAACCCTACTTTCCAAAATACGATCGCGAATTAACTTAATACATAATCATCTCTCGTAAACTTACAAGAGTTATCGTCAATTAAGGCTTATTTATAGTCTAGTCTCGGCAATAACAAGCAGTTCAGGAGGTCCAATTGGGGACGGATTGACGTCTGAGTATTGACTATATATAGCGCGTTTGACCATGCGGGCACCGGAGCGGGTATCTGAATATTGAGACCCGCATGGTCTAACGCGCTATTTTAGCAGTAGACTGGACTACCAATTACGTGGAGATCAAGGTTCAAATCTCAGTCGGATGTACTGAAGGTGGTATTTCCTCTATCTTCACGTAAATTTGGGTTCACTTCCTTTAAATTCAACCTTCTCAATTCTTAATCCACTAACGTAATAGTACTTAAGCGTATAACCCAAATGGGTAGTAAGACGTGGTGTTTAAAAAAAATCGGATGATAAGAAATTTCTGTCTTACCATCTGCACCGCCAAATCAACAGGAACTGCTTTAAATTCGTATACTGGAAGATCGGTTGACTCACGATACTGGAATATGAATACGGAGCTTACGGCAGTATAAATAAACAATACGCTCTTAATACTTGCATACACCTCTCTCTTACTAATGACATGTAGCCTATATTGAGTGGGGTAGATAAGCTTCAAGTTGGGTAAGGTGATAGGTATTGTTTATTTTTACCACTATCCAACGTATTTTTTTATTACTAACTAGTGACAAACAATCCTTAATTTAACATAACCATTTTGACTAGTCCAACACCTTAGCTCAGTCGGTAGTGTATCTCCCTACTGAGCTAAAGGTCCCGGGTTCGATTACCGGCATTGCCGAAAATTTATCATTGATAGAAATATAGGTTTACCCTTTTACAATGATAAATTAACGGCCGGGGACTCTATGTTGCGCCTGTCCTAGTCTTAAGTTATATTATAAGGCATATGAAGCTACGACAGGCCTAGCAAGCCGGTAGTGGAAAATATATAGCTTGAATAAAAATTTGACCCGGGTCATAGGCGGGAAACAGTAATGGATGTAAATCCTTTTGATTAGGCTAGTCATATAAAAATTACTTGACATGGCCTTAAGGCTGCTCCAAATTTTTTTTAGCTAAGTTATAGGAGGATTATAGTTGGAATAACAACCTAGGAGAACAAAAACATTTGCGGTCCACATTGATAACACTTACTTTATAATTACTATTATTAGACACTGATATTATTTGCTAATCTCGTGTTGAAATAGACTGCTGAAGACTGGGCGATCAAGGTTCGATCCCAATCGGGTGCACTGAGTTTTTTTTTCTAAATTGTTTTCCACTCTCCCTTCACGCAAATGATGGTCCACATCCTCTAAATTAAGCCTTAATAATCTCTAACTCACTAATGTAATTAGTACTTGGGCGTATAACCAGAACAGGTAGTAAGACGTGGTGCTAAAGAATTGATCAAAAGTGACACCTGATGTTGACATGACTTGGCGTATGAATGTATGAAAGTAGTTTTAGTAATTTGTGTAATTGTGAGATAGCTCATTTTCCTCCTACCATTGCCCTACTTTTTATTACATAATATATACTATACAATTTATTTTGTTGTAAAACTAATGTACTATCTGGAGGAAAATGCTGAAAGCAGCTTTATTGATAATCATTTACATAATTTCCATTTTTGAATATGCAACTTAACACAATTTAAATATTAAAAAAGAATTAATTAGATACTTAATACACCTTTGACCAATACGAATTTCAACAAACAAATTGTTTTCAACTAGTTTAAATTAATTTTCAATAAATTTAAAATAATTTTATTAATATGATAAAATGTTCCAAGTTTTAAAGCAAACGTTGTTGAGGATCTTTCACAATTTTCCATTTTTATGTAAACCATGTTATTAAAATAATGTTTTGAAGTTTAAAGGATGAAATAGTTAAACTTCATTAAATATGTTAAAATTGACTATAAAAGAGTGGAATTTGTGAGATTTAAACCAGCAATGTTTATTTCAGAATGGTTAATTTAACCGTATTTACAGATAACAGAGTAGTTTTACTAAAACCAAATTAAATATCTAGAGGCTTCAAAAATAATAGTTAAGGCGTGTAACCGTTCATGTGAATTTATTCATTACAATATATTGTATTCAAAATAAGACAGTTTATTATCCGAGTAGTTAGTATACTAATCTTATTTATACAGAGTTAATTATTTCGATGTTGTCTTAAATCATAAATACGATCAATCAACAAATTAGAAACTTTTAAACCATCTGTAGTATTCCTTTTTCTATGTTTAAACTCAACAATAACAATGAGATGAGTAGAGGTTAAACTAAATAAAGTAATGTTGTTGAATTAAAACTTTTTGGAATAAACCTATTTTGCTACTTAGGCAAACAATTTCACGAATCAAATTAAACCCACTATGTATAATAATGTGTTTGGACTTACCGATAAATGAAGACTCCATGAAAAATACAGGAAGGATTAAAATCAATCAAATATTACTATAAACTTTTCACAGACCTATGATTTTTAAACGATGTTTCAAAACTGAAATATTTATAAAGGTTTCAACACAACAATTATTAAAACAAATCAACAAATACATCGAGGAAATTAAATGAACCACCCCATCTAAAGCACGCACACATTAACGCAAACAACCCCTTTTAAACTGAAATGTAACTGACCCACTTTTGTTGTTTAGGTGGCGAAAGTTTACTCGTATTTGATTGGCTAACAGATTCCCTTCCTATGTTTGAATCTTTTATCTATATGCATGGAGAACTGTCTTTACCGACACTATTCTTTGATATCTGATGACTCTTCCTTTCAATTTGGAGCTACGACGATACAAGTGACAAAATACTGGTCAGCATAAAACGAACCATTTTATAGGTTAATCTATACCATAGTAGGAGAGTATATTAGATTGTTTGGAAACGAGAAGGGACTAATATTAAGTTTCTTAATAATGGGTATAGGTTCTTCTACAAATATTTCTTCTTTCACATAAAAAATCTATTTTAAACTACGTTTATTAAATTGGTTGTTGTGTCCATCTTGATCAAGTGCATTCACCCGATTATTGTAAGCGTATGTAGAAGCCACACAAAGCTGGTTGAAACATAACTCACTTTGCCACTTTGCACAAGCGTAATAAAACAGTTTATGTAAAACGACCTAGCAATAGAAAAAAACAACTATCATTTGATTTTTTTTTTCGTGTACTTCTAATTGCAAGTGAATATTTTTGTACCTAGTTGATTTTTAAAATGAAAAGCAAATAACGAACTAAATACTTAGTTTGTTCCTAGAGAAAAAAAACACCGAACACGTAAGACAAGCAGAGTTGGCAGCGAGTACTGTATTCGACCTTTAAAGATGGATTTCAATCAAGACCATGTGCACCAACATTATTTAATAAATTAAACCCACATGCGTGGGCACGCAAACAGATTCGTCAGTCCCACTCAGTTTGTTTTGATGGTTAAGGTAAAGTCGGGTGTCAAATCTCAGGTGGGCGTTTTTTCCTAAATGGTTTTCCAATCTCTCTCCAAACACGTGTACATTTATTTTAGTGTAAATATATGCAGCCAAAGTAAAAGGGTGTTAGGCCTTAAGACTCAGAGCAGAAACATAAATAATTAAATAAATATGGCCTTTTTTATCATAAATATGTATAAACTCAATGCTATGACGTGCTCTTGAATATAGTTTCAAACCTACTAGGTTTAATTTGTGAAACTGGCCCATTCCATTCGAGTTAAAGACAAACACTACAAGAAAAAATTATCTTGAGTAAACTTGTTATTATTATTATTATTATTATTTTCAACAACAAACTACTGGGATAAATGTTTTTAATCACAAATTCACAGGATCACAGATCCTTTACTAATAATATTAGTCCCACTAAATTAAAAACCTTAGAAAAAAAATCACGTTTCCTGGTAATTTCAAATTAGCATATTACAAAATAACTTTTTATCTGGCATTCCAAGTCTTACTACCAGTCCAGGCTATTCACATAATATTTAAACTTATATGATAGGGGTTAATACGGAATCATCTAAGAGCCAATATAACCGTATCTTTGTGGAGGAAGAGTGAGAAATTATCTAGGGGGGGTGGAGTGGAGGGGCGGTTGACCAGTAGGCTACACCCACCGAGGTTCGAAACTCGACATCAAAGTTAATTACAATCTACACAAGACGAGACTGTGCCTTTGTCCATATACCCACGTTTTTTTAGTAACCAGGCTATACGCATATGCACTAATTACGCTGGTTATCTAGGGATGAGTAAGATTGAATTTAGAGAAAGTATTCCCTCACTTGCGTGGAGACAGAGTTGAAAACCATTTCGGAATACAAAACCTCAGGACATCCAACCGAGATTTGAACCCCAACCTCCCTCTCATCGGCGGTCCAGTTAAACACGAGAGTGACGCTATAGACCATAAAACCACAAAAAAACAGGTTACCCACTGTTATGTTGCGGATCACACTATTTAAAAGGGTAGGTGAATGTTTACATACATTTATTTTTCACTCAGAATCTAAAATGTGACGACTTACACATCACTCAATTCGTCCTCGTTCTTATTAAAAATTCGACCCACATAGTTGAACCAGTGTCCTGCCCTTAACGATTTGTATTCCATCCCGTTGCTAGCCCCTCGTTTTATCATTCCGGTCACAGCCGATCATTCCCGAACTCATAGGTCTCTCTTCCCCGCACTGCAGACATACATTTGTATCAGCTTTTTTTTTATGCTCAATTTTTTTTAAACATCCAAAAAGCTAATGCAATAACCCATTCTGTGTACATGTGTGCGCGCGGCACAAGGCCATGGGATTTGAAGGACATTTTGACCTGGTCTCATATTTCAAAGGGGAATACAGATTAACTGAGAGGATAGGGGTAGTTGAAATGATGGGAGGAGTTGATAAAGGGGGACAGTTTAGTTAAAAACATTTTTATCGCCACGTCTTACTACCTATTAGGTATTTACATGTTTATATACTAATCACGCTAATGGTTGGTAGCATGGATGTTCTACCTCGGGAATATGACCTTTGACCCCGATTTAGAGAGTTTTTTGACCTACCTTCCACATCCGGTTAATTTACCGTTATTATCCCACTTACATCCATGTCAATTAACTTACTTTCCACATCCAATTAATTTATCGTTATTCCCCCACCCACATCATGTGGTTGTGAGGACCACCTGTCACAGCCCCTAGGCTATTTTCCGTGAGCGAGAGTGTGTATTGTGATGTCCACATCTGATTGATTTACCGTTATTCCCCCATCCACATCCCCCTCCCCCAAGGTTATTTTCTGTGAGCAGTGTATTGTGATGTCAATTAACCTTCTTTCCACATTCAGTTTATTCCCTCCCCCCTGAGACCATGCCCCCCGACAGAGGCCACAACAGTGGCTCATAGGCTTAGCTCATTTGATTTTAATGTGTGTCCCAAGGGTTTTGGGTAGGAGGGAGCGTGCAGTCTTGGGCACTTCTCCCACGATGTGCCGACCCGTGAGGAAGGGGGTAGTATCATCTATCTGCGATTGTCTAACATAAAGTGTGAGCTTTTGGCAATGCCTTGCTGTGATTTTCATTGACCCCCTTTCCACATCCGGGGCCCTACTAGGTGGCTGAACTTACTTCCCCGTAACATCGTTCATGATTTTAATGTGTGCTCGTTGGCGCAGAGTATAATGTTGTCAATTTGAAGCCTGATTACCAATGAGCGAAGAAACTATCGAAGGGAGCATTTGCTGTTTATTTTCCGGGGACCCAGGGCATTCATTACATGTTCAATACCGGTCAGCTTCCTAATTATTACGACAAGAGTGCTGTGCTAAGTGTCATTAACGATTTGATTTTTATCTACGGTAAAGGAATCCTATAGAAGGGTTTTGACCTAAAAGCACAATTACTTCAAGAGTCATGTGTGAATATTCTAAGCGGTTCCTCCTACCAAGAAACTTATATACATGCATGCGGCAAGTCCTTGATCTGATAGCTACGGAGCAGAAAGTTTGTATTTTAAACTATTTTTCCTAAGGCAATGTTGATTGCAAAAAATAAATAAGTTTGTATTGGTTCTTTCTACCAAACAAATTAAATATATTCATACGTCAAGTCAATGAGATACTGACCACAGGTAAAGGACTCATGTAATCGGCAGATTATCAATGTCTGCTCTTCCTAGCAGAACCATACTATAGTTTTGTTCTCTCTACCAAACAAATTAAATATGTTCATACGTCAAATCAGTGATATACTGACCACCTGATAAGGACTCATGTGAACTGCAGATACTCAATTTTGATGTCTGGTGGGCTATACATAGCAATGCGTCTTGGTTTATACGCTAATATGATAAGGGTGAGGAAATACACATGCAATTGCTACTTAGTGCACACGGCTGTGGTTCAAACCACGCTCTCCTCGTTCTCAATAGGCGAGTCAAACACGAGAGAGATACCTTATCCCATTAAGTCACTAAACCTCACAGTGATTTAGGGACCACCATCCCTCTCCCGTAAAAATTGGTTGTATAGGTATCCGCCATACCAACATGTACCATGAGTAAAGTAGAAATGTTCCAGTACACTTGACAGCAAATATGTGTGAATATTCTAAACTATTCCTCCCACCGTTTCTAAACGGTTCATTCTACCAAACAACTTAAATATATTCATACGGAAAGTCCTTGATTTGACCATAAAGTTTATATTTTTAAATTGCTTTTCCTACCAGAATCATACTATGGTGCTGTTCAGTGATTGCAAACAATATAAGTTTGTAGTTGTTCTTTCTAACAAACAAATTAAATATATTCATGCTTCAAGCCAGTGAGATACAGGTGGCCGTTAAAGGACTCATGTGATCACGGAAGAGTATCAAAATTAATTCACTAATAAAGTGTTATCTTTGCTGATTATGAGGTAGTAGAAATGATACCAAACAAATTAAATATATGCATGCGTCAAGACAGTGAGATACTAACCAACGGTAAAGGACTCATGGGATCTGTAGATGATAAATGTTGTCTGCTCTTTCTAGCAGTATCATATTATAGTTCTGTTCTTCCTACCAAACAACTTAAATATATTCATACGGCAAGTTCGTGATTTGACCATAAAGTTTCTACTTTTAAACTGTTATTCCTACCAGAATAATATTATAGTTATGTTCTTCCTACAAAATAACTTAAATATATCCATACAGCAGGTCCGTGATTGACTATAAAGTTTGTATTGTTAAACTAATCTTCCTACCAGAATCATACTATAGTTTTGTTCCATGGTCAATGTTGATTGCAAAATAAAATATAAAATTGTATTTGTTATTTCTAACAAACAAATTAAATATATTCATAAGTCAAGCCAGTGAGATACTGACAGCCGGTAAAGGACTCGTGTGAGCTGCAGGTGATCAATGTTGATGTCTGAGAACCATACATAGCATAGCGTCTTACTATCAGATCAGATGAGGAAGTTCACACGCAATTGTGTTGAAAAAATCACTCTCAATGCCACCGGGTGAGATTCAAACCACGCGCTTCTCGTTTTCAGCAAACGATTCAAACACGAGAGTGACAGTACACCTCAGAGGGGATTTGAACCATGACCTACACCCACATAACCAGATGAGTTAGAATTTGTACTCCAGCATGAGGTGTACAAAAAGGAACCCCTCAGTCCCAGGGACGCATTCTTTGGCGGGCGTATAAATGGTATCAAACTGTTCCACGAATAAGACCTTTCTTGTGGGGAGAAGATCAAATACTTGGATGTGTGTTCATTGTATCCTCACGTTTGCAAGTACAAAAAATATCCCATCGGCCACCTTAAAACTCACTTGAAGCCAAATTGTCCGTCTATAGATCAAGTAGAAGGCATAGCCAAAGTTACCATGACGCCCCCGCGGGATTTATTCATGCCCATATTGCCTACATGGATGCAAGACAAGTTAATGTTCATCTTCTGCAGAAAATGCGGGGAGGATAAAAACCAAGGAACGTGCCAGTACGACAAAAAAGATCGCTGGTTGACAGGCGTCTGGGTGATTGACGCGATCCGGAAAGACGTTGAGGAAGGCTACACCGTTGAAGCAGTACACGAAGTTTGAGAGTACAATGTATCTGTTTACGATCGTCAGACACGTTCGGGCGGAAAATCTCACGGGTACATTGCTACTTTTTTTAAATTAAATAAGAAGCCAGCGGATGGCCAGAGTGGTGGACCACACAAGATGAGAAGTTAGCTTATATTAAAATTATAAGTAAAGGTAAAAGGTAAAACTCGATTTCGGCTCTGTTTGTAAAAACCCTGGTCTCCGCAATCTGGCTAAACTCTTTAAATTCACTATGGGGAAAGTTTGGGCAAAGACCCGATCTACCACACGTAGTTGTTGTTAATGACTATCAGGGCATTCACAAGTACCTGCCGGATCCGTACCTCACCGTGGACAGCTTAATTGATGTAAATGATGAGGCTATGTTCCTCTATTACAAGGATGCGCGTGACGCGTTGCGCCCTAACCCTAACACGAGTGTGGTGGTAGCATGCTACACGACTGCTATGGCTAGGTTGCACTTATACAGCATCCTTGAAAAATTGAGGGACCGCGTTTTGCATCACGATACAGATAGCGTTCTATTCCTAGAACGCCCCGGCAATTGGAGTCCACCAACTGGAGACTTTTTAGGTTACCTGACTGACGAAATTCAAGATTATGGTCTGGGAAGCTACATTAGCGCCTCTGTATCTGGCGGTCTCAAGAATTACGTACCTAGTTTGTGTTGGTGGCAATACTGCCAAAACAAAAACTATTTGAAAGGTTCACGGGATCACCATAAACTACGGCAACCGGAATGGCGTTAATTTTGACGTTTTGAAAGCGATGGTCACCGAACAGGCCACAGAAAGATACATACAGATACCCCATGAAATTTTAAGAAAAGGTCTTGCGACTGTATGTACCGTTTCGCAGACTAAAGTCTACCGGCCCGTGTACACTAATCGTAAGATAGCCGATGATTATAATACGTTGCCGTTTGGGTATCAGAGTCCTTGTAAATGCGCTCGCCACGACAAAAAGGTGATAATTTATACGAGCTGAATAATCACCTTTTTTTTCTTTCACTCTAGACAGTTCCACTGACATATCACTTTTCAAATATTTGAGATTTTTTCATATTTTTTTCTAAATTAAAAAACTCATATTTTTTAATTGATTTTATTTTATGTACCCGGGACATTTTATATATTTTTTTATCCGCTATTAGAATCATTCACCTACCTGATTATTTCTAGGTAAATAGAATTAGTTGTTTATATGTATTTTAATTCTAGTCAATTTTTTTCCTTGTACATATTTTAAATTGAAACCATCTGAATATGTATATATATTCAAGTACTCTTTCAACTGGACTTTGTAAATTAGTCCAGAGGCCACTATTCCCTCTACGAGCTCAAGAAATTGATTATTGCTTACTATACACCTAAACATGTATAATTTACTTCAATGTGTAAGATATATTCTATAACTATCATTTTTGTAAGTAGATATTCCAAGTATACTTTTCATGGCGTGAGCCAAATTTCTAAAACTTTTATTTGTGTGTAAATAGATATTCCAAGTAAACTTTTCATGGTGTGGGATCTATATGTATACACTTTTATTTGTGTGTAAATAAATATTCCAAGTATACTTTTCATGGTGCGAGATATATTTGTAAAACTTTATTTGTGTAAATAAGTATTCCAAGCATACATTTTTGTAGGGTGAGCTATATTTGTAAAAACTGGTATTTGTGTAAATATATATTTCAAGTATACATTTCATGGCGTGAGTCATATTTATAAAACTTTGGTTTGTGTAAATAAATATTCCAAGTATACTTTTCATTGCGTGAGATATATTTTAAAACTTTGATTTGTGTAAATAAATATTCCAAGTATACTTTTCACGGTATGAAATATATTTGTAAATAAGTATTCAATGAATACTTTTCATGTTGTGAGCCATATTTGTAAATAAATATTATAAAAACTGTTATGTTTGTGTTATTACGTCCACACCACCCTCCCTCCTGTCCTATAAATACAAGTTCATTAAGCTTATAAGCTCAGTCTCAAACATTATGGACAGGTAGAAAATTCCATTTCAGGCCATCATCAGCGGCCCTTCCGGTTATGGAAAGTCACATATTGTAGCCGACTTTATGCGTCACTTGGACACAATGTGTGTCGTTAAATTTGATAAAATCACCTGATATTATGCTTTATGGCAACCGGAATTCGAACAGGACGGGTCAAGTCCCCATGTCATATTCTGTAAGGGTTTGCCGGAAATGGATGACACCTGTAATGACTCTCCACAGCTGATTATCCTGGACGACCTTATGCGTGAAGCCAACGAAGTGGTCGTCGATCTTTACACCAAAGGATGCCATCATCAAAATATTAGCTTCATGTATCTTACAAAAAATATATTCCGCCAGAGCAAGGGTCAAAGAGACATTTCCTTAAACGACACTATATCGTGCTTTTTTTTAAATAACAGGGATAAAGCTCAGATTCAACACTTTACACGTCAAGTCTGTCCTGAAATCCTTCGTGTTTTACAAGAGGTTTACGTTGAGGCTACAAGTACTCCCCACGGCTATATATTGTTAGATTTCAAACAAGGTACACCCGAATGGTTAAGATATAGCTCGGACAAATGTCGGATGCTGCATGTACCTTCCACGCAAAAGCTATAAAATCACCGACACTTCCCGATTACAGGCCATTTCATAAACATGAGTTCCAAAGTGCTGAAGCTAGCCTCTCTGCTACGTACGATGCATCGCATGAGCCCGCAGAAACGTGCCGCCTTGTTTAAAACGGCAGACAAGAAACGGATTGACTCTGTTTGCGAGAGTGCCTACTCAAATTTAAAAGGGTGGGTGTTGTTTAAATATGCGCAGAAGACAAAAATACGTGCTCCCAAGTATTGCGCAAGCTGGTCAAACGAGGATAGTGCTGAAAGAAGACGAGACGACTACTCGTTCAGAAAGGAGGAGCGTTCCTACCATTACTTTTAGCCCCTTTAATCAGAGGTGTCCTCGGTTCCTTAGTCAACAAGTAGATAATAGAACACACGAAAAAAAATATATTGGTGTCCCCGGGAACATTAAACCGTTACGAGCAACAACAAGTGGCATTGGCCACAAATCTAGTGGTTTCCAAGCTGGACAAGGAAATGGTAATAATCCTCGCTTCAAAACATGATGACAAGTTTAAATGGACTTTATACCAACAAGTGCTTGAGCGCTATCTGCACTTTAGTCAACACCCTCCACCATCTAAAAATACCACTACTACCACAACCACTCCTGAAGTGTTTTTACTTCCCATCCCTGCTGTACTCAATACTGTACCAGTACAGGCACGTAAAAAAGCTGAACTTTTACTAAAACATATTATTTCCTGAGGCGGTATCTCTTGGGACGAAAACGTGGAAGCGAATATTCACGATACGCCTCTCCATGGATCCAATATTGTGGATTTAGGCAACAATATGGTCAGAGCAAGAAGACACAGCGAGCCGTCTGTGTGGTGAGAGTTTCTCATGGCGCTTCAAAAAATAAACGTCCCGAAAAAAAATATTGGAAATCCGAAACGTTTGGCGCCCATTAGAGATTAACAAACTGCACGGTATTCCCTGGGATAGTGGTGATGTGGATTACAGCCTGCTCGAATCCCTCATCTTTTGTGCCATACAGCGTGCAGAAACCGTATACGTCAAGGAAGCAGAAAAGAAAAAGTTTCTAGCCAAATACACGCCTACGCCTGAAGTAGATCTGTACGACAGAGGTTGTTCGTCTTTGAAAACATTTAAATTGAGCCGCACCATTAGCATGGCACATAGTTCTTTTGGAATTTATGTTTGGCCTCCATCGTTTGGGGACTTAGAGACTGGATGATTGAAGATGGACACGCACACCATAAGACGTGCGCAGAAAACAAATCCGTGGTTCCGTTCTGTATGATCGGGTGTTTTCCCTTCTTACCAACTACCTGCAAGAATAGCGCAACCTGCCGTTATCGTCATCAACACGGATCCACACAACAATCCTGGGAAACATTGGGTCACCAACTTTATTGACAAGAACGGCGTAGGAAAGAATTATTTGACAGCTATGGTTTTCCACCCCGTTTAAAATCACATTTGGCATTTATACGCAAAAACACTTCCTGCACGTCGCATAACATGTTACAACTTCAAAGCATAACCGCAGTTGTTGGCGGCCATTACTGCCTCATGTACTTTATCTATCGCGCCCAGAACATTCCGATGAAAACTTTCCTAGACCTATTCTCAACCACCAACCATACAGGCAATGACGCTAAGGTGGTGAGATATTACAACACATTTTTCAAGACGCTAGGGTCACTAACACATCTAAGAGACACTATAGAAAAACGTATGAACGAATATATGCATCATTCCTGTAAAAGTGTATAATACATATTTGTTTGTTTTATCGTGTTATATTCACGCAAAACCTGTTTGTCCCTTACGAGGCTCGACTTGTAGAACTGCCAAGCATGACCTCTCACAATCTATTCCGAACCACCAAACTGGAGCCAGATATGAGTCATGAGGGAAATCTCAATGCGACATTATTCATGATCTTTATCTATTCCTGAGGAGGGGATGAGGGGGAATAACGGTAAATCAATGGGATGTGGACATCACAATAAACACTCTCTCTCACGGAAAGTAGCCTAGGGGTTATAACAGGTGATCCTCACAACCACAGGATGTGGGTAGGGAAATAACGATAAATTAATCGGATGTGAAAAGTAGGTCAATGAACTCTAAATAGGGGTCAAAGGTTAAATTGCAGTTGTAGGACATCCACGCTACTATGGTTATAAGGATTATTAAGGTTATATTTATAAAAAGTGTATTCATGTTTACGTGAAGGGAGGGTGAATTAAAACAAACACCCTCACTACACCCGGCCGAGATTTGAACCTCGATATCCCCATCATCGGTGGCCTATTCTACTTCGAGAGTAGCACGTTAGACCATTGGGGATTGGAAGAGTCAGGGATGTGAGGTCGGAAGCAAGCTAGGAGGAGTGAGTTAGAGTAGGAGTCGGTAAAAATGTACAGACTCGGCTTAAAAATAAACACATAATATTATAACAACATTTAATACCTTTTTTACTATCTAAGACCAAAATTTTTAGTTTGGCTTGACAATTATATATATATA
>CABFOV010008973.1:0-21291 GCA_902141375.1 Timema poppense
GTATTTACACAACATGTGCATAGCACATGTTATGTTGGATCACCAAGTGTGTAATAACTAGGCCATGTGAGGTACAACACTAGATTAACTGTTCTCAAAATTTTAAACATCCGGAACTCTTTACATCCTTAAAAAAAATTTCGAAGATCAAAAAATATTGTAGAAAACCTAGCGACGGGCTCGATCCTACCGAACACGGATGGGTATTGGAAAATGACAAGTACTAGACAAAATAGTACGATGAATCAACATTTCTGGAAAACATTGAAATGGCCATATAAGAGAATAGTGTCAAATAAGACAAGGGAAATGATGTTGACAGTGATGGTAGGAGTTTCAATTAAAGTGAAGAGGACATTCAAGGATATTTATTTGTTAACCCTTCTCACAGAACATAGTTTTTATTTTGTAAATTGTTAATTTTTTCTGAAGATTTAAAAAATTTTGTTTGAAATAATTCAACCAAATAAATAGAATTTTTTGACATTTCATACTATTCATCCTGTTTGAAATTTTGTAAGGAACATTTTAACACATTTAACTGTAAAAAAATTTCACAGTCGAACTTGTTCAAGATGGCCTGTGTATCAAATCAAAATATATTCTAGGTGGGGTTTTATGGTAAACTGTAAAACTATGCAATCCTGAAAAAATGAAAGTTTAACGAGATAGCACTCATAATTCCCTAAGCGTTGGGGTAAATAAAAACACTACTTTCTAATTGACTAATCTAAAAACATAAGACTTCTTAATGTGATTTGCCACCCTACCATGTATTTCTTTGTTTTTTTCTAATATGTAAATATTTTACAATTTATTTTTATTTTGGTTGAATAAAAGATGTGTTTCAAAGTTCGTCCGCACCATTTCGTGCTGCGTTGGCGTGCGTGACAAAATAATACAATGTATATCCATTTACAATAAAATGGAAGGAAAGCATCAAGCATTGTTTAAAATAATTAAAATAATTAATTTTGAGATAAGGAAGAACACTTACCTTTTTATTAGACATATTTATCCTTCTAAGAAGTTTGACGCTTCTTTATTTATTTTTAATGTCGGCCATAATTATTCTAAGGCATGCGCACTGCGCAGGACTGTTTAAAAAAGTGAGTGGCGTGTCTCGTAAATATAAAAGAAGCAATAAAAGATAACGTGATGTATTTACCTAACTAGCACGCTTTTCAATTTTCGCAGATGGAAATAAACAGTATAATTCCTTTTAAAACATTTTTCATATTTATTTCCATTTATTTTCAACTTTTATACTAGATTGAATTTTATTTTATTTTTACTGCATAAATATTCTCTTTAGATTTGAAATACAAGAACGTTTTAAAATTTGATACGGTGTCTTAATAACATAGAGCGACATATGTGTGTCTCCTAAATCGAAATTATTTTTTTTTTAGTTTAAAAAGAAATAATGTATTATATAAATTATAATTTTCTGTGTCTAGTATTAGTGTCTTCTGAATCTTGTTTACATAACGTTAAGATGAATAAAATTGTGCATTTGTTGGGCGCCCCTCCAAGGATCTAAGAGGAAAAAAATAATAATAATAAACATTTACCTCGGCTAATTCAGACAGTGGCACGACGACTCTCAATACTCGAGACCACTGGGGAATACTTAAAATAAAACATGAGCAATTTAAATAAAAATGGATTGTTTAAATAAAATGTAGTAATTTAGACTACAATAAAAATAAATTTATAAAATAACAATTATTGGAACTTTTGTGGGTTTATTTTTGTTTACCCTTTTACCACATCCCAATCCTACCTATGGAATTCCGGATAGTTATAATTCTAATTTGACAAAATAAAATAGTATTGTTGAAACAAAAAAGAAGATAAAAAATCAATAAAATTAATTTTTAGACATAAAATAAAATGTTAATTAATTCTCTGAATTAGATAGTCTTACTGAAAGTTCTTACAGGAATTCTGATTTTTGATAAAAGAAAAAAAAAATCTATGTCCATGCTGAAACAACACCAACTTCAGAAATTTGTATCACTTTATTAATGTTAACTCATCCACAATTCTTAAAAAAATAAACAGTCTAGCTTTTGCACATACATTTAGCTTTCCATTTGCTAATCGCACTTTACTTTACAACCATTAATTCACTTTAAAAATAAATTAAGAGTTCCACAGATTTTGCTCCATGTTAGACCAACACCGAGGAAGAAGACCCAGTCTTCTCCCATAAAGTCTTCCAAAATCAAATTTAAAAATGTTCTATTTTTTACTTCCAAGCTCAAAGAGAAAACTAATATATTAAACCAAAATTATAAAATGTTGGCTATAGACTAGAGATAAAAATCAATTACAATGCAGGTTTAATATAAATATTTAAATATATTCCAATGAATGTGAACAATGTTTTCTTAAAGAATTAAATGTTTATTTCTATCTGTCAGAATTGAAAAGCGCACTAGTTTGGAGTTATTTACATCTTAGCTTGTTTCCTCTTTTACAATCACGAGACACGCCACTCACTTGTTTGACAGATCTGCGCATGCCTTGAAATAAATCATGGCTGACGTTGAAAATAAATAAAATAAGTCAGCAAACTTCTTAGAAGGATAATTAATATGTTTAATAAAAGACAAGTGTTCTTCCTTAAGTCAAAATTTCTTATTTAAATTATTTAAAACAATGTTATACGTTGCTCCTTCAGTCCTTTTATTTTATTAAATGGATGTAAATAGAATTATTTGTCAAGCTGGTAATACAGCGGCCGAACTTTGAAGTGCTTAATTTCAAACGAAAATAAATTGGAAACTATTCAGAAAAAGTAGAAAATATAGGGAAATACATGGTAGGGTGGCAAATAACGTTACAATAATTTAAGAGTGAAATAAAAGTATAAAATTGAAATTTAAAAGTCTAGGGAAGTACTAGAGACTGTTTATTTCCTTAACAAGTGTGGAGGAGTTGAAATTAAGAAAAGGAAACAAACTTCAGACACTCGAGCTATTTCAACCTGGACATATTTATTGGTAAGATCTAGCAAAATCTTCAACATTTTTTTTTTTTCTCACTCATATCAGTCTTCCATTATAAATTTAAAACATTCAGACTCTTTACTTCTTCCAGAACCTCGATTAATATTTTATTATCTGGTAAATTATTAATACAACTATTGATTAATACTTTTTTGTCACCAATATATATTTTTTATTTGACTATTTTATTGTTCAAACTTATCTGTAATAAAATATATTTTATCTGTAAGATTAGAAATAATATTTACTTGGAATTCCATAGGTATAACTGGGATGTGATAACAATGAAATAATAATAATAATAATAACCCACAAAAGTTTCGATGTTATTAGTACATTTCATTCAGTGATCCATTTTAATTAATTGTTCATGTTATATTTTATATATTTTCCTTGAACTCTTGTAGAAATTTACAGCACACCATTGTTGTAGTTGGAGCAGCAGTGGTGGCTCGTGTAAAGGCACTGCGGAACTGCAGCACCACCTATTTCCACTTGATATTATCGATAGTATTTAATATAGTGAGTCCTTTTTTCTTTATTTTTGTAATACAATATATATTCCTTAAGTTTAATGTCAGTACTTCAGTAGCCATCCCCCAGTTTATGAAAAAAATACAAAAATCTTTGTAATGGAACTGTGCGCTTCAAAGTTCCAGCGACGTGGTGTTTGACTTTTGTGTACATGCGCACATAGGAGGGAGTGGGGAGGAAGGCGAGACTGTCAGGTATATAGAGAGAGCACTATTGATCTCGCAGTGCTGGCTCTGGCGTGATGGTGGAAGGGAGTGGTTTTTTTTTAACTCAGCGGGTGTTATGCTTAAAAACCGTGTATCATATTCTTGAATGTGATAAAGTGTGTAAGAGTGTAGAATTATACTATTATTCTGCTTCCAGCTATTCTATTTGATTCATTTTTTTTATTTATTTAACAGAAAACTTTAGCCATGACCTTGCATCCCCAATAAATAAGTTCTGTGACTGTAAGTGAACTTCAACAGCTTAAATTTTCACAGCTATCCCTTCATGAAAAAGTTACAGTTGAGAAAAAATGTCGTTCAACACCTGATATTCTAATATCTGTCAGGCAAAAGCAACACCAAGAAATATATTCGTAGCTTTAATTTTGAATGATACCAACGGAAAAGTTGGCTTTGCAGCTGTGAAGTAAAAAAATGCACTGTTTTCCTTTCCATGTTTGCTGTTTGGAGGTGATGCACAGTGGAAAAAGATGGTCTTGGAAATATAAGCAAAATGAAAGAAAAAACTGAAAAAGCATGAGAAGTCAAAGAAGCACGTTGATAATGTTGTTTAACTGTCACTTTTAGGAACCATAAGTATTAAGGAGAAACTTAGTGAGGCATACAAACTTTCAACCAATGAGCATAATATAAAAGTTAAAAGGAACCGTGAAATTGTGTCCAAAATAATAGACTGCATTTACTTTTGTGGAAACTTTGAAACTCCCTTAAGTGGACATGATGAAAAATACGATTCAGTAAATCCAAGGGTATTTAGAGGATTAGTAAATTTTGCATCTAAATTAGATTCAGATTTGAAGAATCACTTATAAACCAGTGGAGTCTTCAAAGGATTTTCTAAGACCATTCAGAATGAGATACTTGACTGCCTGCTACAAATATACCATGAGGAGATAAAGATGGAAACTAGAAAAGCTTATTTTGTAACTGTCATGGCTGATGACACAACAGATGTTTCGGAACACACTCAAATGCTCAGTGTTCTACGGTACGTATTGAGTGAAGAAATATTTGAGCGTTTTTGGGGATTCTTTATTCCAGAAAATCAAACTGCAGGTGGCATATCAAAACGTACTTTAGAACAATTGGACATAATCCTTCAAGGAAATGGACAAAAACTGATAGCTCAGACATTTGATGGTGCAAATGTGATTAAAGGCAAAAAATCAGGAGTTCAAGCAAAAATAAAAGCAGTTTATAGTAATGCACATTTCATTCACTGTTACGCACAACAACTTCTTTTCAAGATCCCCACAATGTGTGTCCATTCTCAAGAAACATATGAACATCATCATTCCACGTCCATCCTCTACAAGGTAGAATTTCAACATACGAACCATAAACAGAGTTCATAAAAATTTGCAACCTTTAAAAAACTGCCTTACTGAAATTCATTCAACATAAAATGCAGATAGAACCATTGCAGAAGCAACAGGAATTTTAAAATACCTGAATGATGATAATTTCAAATTTTTGTTAGAGCTTTTTCATCAGATTATGCCTCATGTTGAAATAATTTACAAACAAATAAAATCTCTAGAAATTAGTGTGTAGTTAATGAATATATAACAAAATCCAAAACTGCTATTTTAAAATTGAGAAACTCAAAGTACTGTGAGAATCCTTCAAGGACACTCATGGCAGAAGCTAAGGAAGTGTGTGACAATATGTGTGTTGATATAATGGACAGATATTCTTCCACTAAACACTTAGTAGTTGCAAATTGTTTGACAAGAATTGCTTCACTAGATTTAAGAATGAACATCCCACAAAAGAGATAGTACTGACCAATGAAGCTTATCCCATGATTGACAAAGAAAAGCTTGAAACAGAGCTAAAAGTATTCTATTGTAGTACTGATATTCATGAATATTGCAAATTAATTGAGCTGTTGAAATTTATCTTGGAAAATAATCTAGATGATGTTTTTAGTGAAATTACGAAACTGATAAAAATCCTCTTGACGATTCCCATGACTACATCAGAGGCAGAGCGCTGCTTTTTAACATTGAAAAGAATAAAAACTTTTTTAAAAGCACTATGAATTCGGAAAGACTAAATGCGCTTGCACTACTTTCAATGGAAAAAAATTCCTCAATTGTCATCCAGAGATCAAGGGGAAAATTATTGAACTTTTTGCACATATTAAAACGAGAAGAATGGATTTCATTTTTAAATAAATAGCTCAAGCTTGAACTGTAACAATTTAAGTTAAAGTAAGTAAAAAGTATGTTTTTTTGTTAAAATTTTATCAAGTTCTTGAATACATTTTCTTTTTATAGATGATCCTTTTCTTTTACACAATTTTAAAACAAAGGCTAAACATTTTCTGGAGCAGCACCCCCACTAATTTTAGTTATGAGCCGCCATTGTGGAGCAGTGAAATTATTATTAGCTTCACATCATCTAGAAAGTGTTCCCGATCGCACCCAGTGGTCTCGAGTGTTAAGAGTCGTCGTGCCACTGTCAGAGTTAGTTGAGCTAAAGGTATTTTTATTTTATTTTCTCCTAAGTGTAGTTTCTAGGAGTGGCACCCACAAATTATATAATAAATATATATAATTTTAATCATATTGTCTTTACCTTTTGTTGTAATTTAAAGGAGAATTTTTACTATAACTTACATATTCCGATATATTAGACTTTTCCATTAATAACGTTTTTACATTTAAACACTTTTGTCACAAGTATTTAATTGCCAGTCCCACTTCAATTTTTATTTTTCAGTGTTCTATATAATATCTTTAGATTGTGCTTCTTTTATTTATGTTTCTATCCTTTGAGAATAAAGTATTTTGATTTTTTTTATTATGTTGTAGCCTACTCTAGTATTTTGTTATTGTGGTTCTTTGTATTGTATTATTAGTGAAGGTAAAAAAAGTGTTTTGTATGTCCCTTTATATATAACTTTCTTTCCCTCTCAATATTAAATAAGTATTATGTTTTAAATAGTGAGACTGGTCCACCGTATTTTTTTTAATAAATTCTAATTTTCATTTATCTCACCAAAACAATGATTTAATGCAAACTTAAAACAATCGATAAATATAACAAAAACTTTTTTAAAAAAAGCTACCTAATAAATTACTAATATAAACTTATTTATAAAATAAAAGTTAATAGACATAGTTCAAGCTGAAAATAAGCCAAAATGGTGATCAACCACTCTACAAGTTTCCTTATTTTGTACTAATCGGAGATAGTAGGGCTACTTAGAGTATTAATCAATTCAAAAAGAGTTGGATAGTTTCTTAATGCAACGGTTCGTTTCGCATAGGAAGGTACTTTATTCACAGATATAAAAGTTAGTAGAACAATGTTCATAAATACGCAATGATTTCTATAATATTACTGGATAGACATCTGTGGCTGAAATTTTGGATCTGTCACCTGCATATCATTGTGTAAAAGAGAAGTAAACTTTTGGTTATTTCTTTCTCTCTTACACCCATACAAGGCATTAATTAATTTGGTATATACTAATTATATATAGTTATATATTTAATTGATATTTCATTTTTAAATGAATAGATCAAGCTTGAACTGTAACAATTTAAGTTAAAGTAAATAAAATGTTTTTTTTTGTTTTTAAATATTATCAGGTTCCTGAATAAATTTTATTTTTATACATGTTTTTTCCTTTTACACAATTTTAAAACAAAGGCTAAAAAATTTCTGGAGTAGCACCCCTACTGATTTCAGCTACGAGCCGCCACTGAGTATTATAATACTTTCTACAAACCTATAACCTAAGTGATCGTTTGAACGTATGGTAACTACACAAAGTGTGTCAAACAAATGTAATCAAGTTTTAAGATACCTTATTCATTATATTTCTTGAACTTCCAATATAATATGGTTTCTAAAACCAATATACAAGCTAACAGCCAACTTTAAGTATGAATGTAGTCCTGGTAGACTAAACAACATGGATGTATAACTACATATTTAAATATATTGAAGATTTTATTAGTATTTGTATAGTATTACCTGTAAAACTGAATTGTATATCCTTAAATGTAAATGTTTCTTCAGGCAAGTGTGGTATACTACTTCATTATTTTCAAACAATAGCACTTTTATTCATCAGAGACATGTTTTCGCATAAAAACATTGAAAGAAATCGTTGAATCTACCCCCCTAACAATGAAACAGATGACTAACTCGAGCGTCACGCTTTGGTATTTAGCAATGCGTATGTTTATTATGTCGATCCAGTATAATACTAACATCACTGTAAATACGTAACATTATATGAACTTAAAGCCACTTTTTATATTAAATTATGGTATTAATAAATTAAAATGATATCAATGTTAACCCAAACAATGTATAATTGTATTTTGTTAAAACGTCTTTCCTTCCAAAATCCTACTACACATAGTTTTATGATTTATATAATTTGATAATATGTCAAGCAACTTCAACGCCACTATTCTCACTAGTTTATGCTCAGGACTCACCATGCAAAAACCAGAAGTGTCAAATATGTAATCTGTGATGTAACCTATTTCGTCTTCAAGGCTTCAAGCCAATAGAAAATACATTTTAATAGCATCGAGCTCGAGGCGCCCAACAAAACAGGCCTTAACAAAAAGTATTAAAAAAATTCTCTTAATCTTTACCTAGTGGGTTTATTTATTTCTGCCTCTTTCATATTCTCGAATATTTACTATTATGATTTACTCAAACTGCAATGTTATCTATTGGCTTACTTTATTTGTTTTAATTACCGTAATTAAAATGCTAGCATTGGGCTAATTATTTAGTGATTTTATTGCTTTATTGCTTTTATTGTAGATATCTCTAACGTTAATCTTCTTTGCTTCAAGGTCTTATCTATTTGCATTATAAACCAATAAGTAATAGCCTTCACATTGAGTAGTGAGCTGTAGAGGGGAGGACCACTTTGTAAAATGTCTGGAGATAAAAGAATAGTTAAACTGAAGGTAAACTATAAGCATATTAGAGGGGTATTCTCAAAAATGGGGTACTTTAAATAACAAATATAATTTTAAGGCGGAATCCATTTACTTAAAACAAAGGTCTATCCCAAATAATTTTTGCGTGAGTACTCCCACTGTAACCATAGCTAAATTCGCGCGAAGTTGAGTTCGCGTGAATATGCTTCCAGTGTTACCACAGGCTAAGAAGTATACCCATAGGCAACATTAACAAGCCGTTGAGCTGATAGGATTGTTAATGGCTCACCTAGAGCCTATTCCTGATGTCCATTGTTCCTGTATACTCAGGCTAGTCATGTAGGATTTATATTAGTATAAACGGATTACATATCAATGTGTTCTTATTTTCAGGATGAAAACATCTCATTCATAATACAAGGAGCTATTGCCCATAGTCTTCAATTATCAAAAGTCACAATATTAGAGAATAGTTTTATTGCTGTCAACAATGGAAAGGTAAAATTTACAATTCACAATTTTTCATTTTATAATAACACAAATTTATTATAATTGCTTATAAGATGATTAGCACACTTTTTGTTCTTTTAGCTATCTTATGTTGCAGCAATGAATCAGTTTTGGTTCATTTTTTCAATCATTGAATTAAAGAAAAGAAATTAATTAATCATCTTAAAATGATAGCTAGTTGAATACTGTTTCTTTAAAGTTTTCTATAAAAATATAAAAATTCTATATCAACCCACAATAACCATGTTACTTACTAAAGTTCTGTTTGAAAATCGGTTCTGAAAAATTAAAAAAAAATCTATTGTTGCATGTGAATGAGTTTAACAGTCACAGCTGCTATCCCCATCACTAAAAGACCATAATTAGAGTAAAAATGGGGAGTCTGGGGTCACATTATTCCAACCACCAGAGGTGGAGACATTTGTTTTGTGGGAAATAAAATCATCTGTTTTAATAATCTATAATTAATAAAGTACTTTATTACCTTAAATATGCTTAAATTATGGACAACTTTTTAGTTCTTGAACAAAGCCTTAACAAAGTATATTAAAATGTTTAAAAAGCAGTTTTTTATTTTTAAATCTTTAACTGATTTAGTGAAATATGCAATTTTAAATTAGAATAGTTAATTACAGTATTCAAGTTTTACTTCTAGGGGTTAACACATTTCACAGAAATGCACGAAAGCCAATTTAGAATTTTTCTTACAGCACTAAAATATATATTTTATTGTTCTAAAAATAGCCCTTTCTTATCAATGGCTCCACGTGTGGTACGAGGAGTTCTGATTTATCTAAAAGTGCAGCCCGAGTTGTTAATGACCCTTTGGTTTAAGAATATTTAAAAAAAAAAATTAGTCTGACTTAAAAACATCAGAACGATTGCTACGACCTAAAGAGACATTTTATTGTACCTTTATTTTGATATTATTTTAACAATTAGTAATTACCATTACCATTCTTGTCAATTTTTGCAGGGAGAAGGGGTTGAATCCCCCCTACCCCCCAAAAAAAACTTTCTTTACTTTTACCAATATAAATAGATAATAATTATTTGTTTATAAAATTGTTACTTTTTCTTTATTTTTATCTAATTTTAATCTTATATTGTGTAAAGCTAGGAGTAGTGGTGATAAATATCATTTTCTTTAAATTGGAAAATGACACCTGGACATGGGAATAGAACTCAGGAGTTTGGCTTAGTATGCCAAATCTCATACCACTGAGCTATCTAAGATTTGTCCAATGCCCAAGATCATTCTTCACTCATATTTTTAAGGCAAGAGTCTGTAATGGAGTGCATAAATCACCAGCTATATATGAGCGCTCAATTAAGATCCCTTTGAAGAATATGTATTAGCTCTAAATTGTTCACAAGAAATGTAAATGTCTCTGTGGCCTTCTTTAATTCTAAAGGAAAATAAACAGTAAATGTGATATTACATTCAGGTGGTGGGAGAATGGAAAAACAACAAGACAATAAGCTGTAGGCCTTCCCAAAAGCTTGAGCTGAATCAAAGTGGAACAAAATAACCATTCTGCCAACAGTGCTGGTTGTTATATAAATGTAATTTAGATTCAAAGGGTGATCTTTAAGTAAATTATCAACCATTCAATTTGTACATTGCTACAATGGAATTTTCATGAGTAGACCCATTTCAAATAAAAACTATTTTGAGTATAATAGGCTTATAGCAATTTTATATTTGGTTTTAAACATAAATTATTGTAGAAGTTCCAACTGAAAATTTGAATTAAATTTAATGTATTAAGCCTAACAGTACTAGTTTCATCTGTGAAAATACATTTTATTTTCATAAACCAAAGACATACTGGCATCCACTCTTTAACTTTGTCACACCAGGTAGAAATGTTTATTGCTACCATCATTTTGCAAATAATTTTAACCAAAGTTTAAAACCTACTAACGTTCAATGATGAAATAGAAGAGGAATAGGCCTTACTTGTTGAAATGTAACAAGTCTAAATTATATCTGAATATCATAAACGTTGCCCTCCAGGGTCGATAGATTATTATTGAGCGATAAAAATACGTAGAACAACTTCTCTTGGAGGGAAAGTAAAGCTGTCTGTCCGATGTTAATTGTTTCATGTAAACGTTCCATGGAAGGTATGTTAAAATACCTTTCCTGATAAAATTAGTAGGCCCTTTCGCTCTCGCTCATAGACATTCTTGTGTCCTAATATAATAATTTGAACAGTTCAAAAAGTGCTTGTTAAATACCTAAAATAAATAAAGGAAATTTTAAAATGAAATATAAATGAATAAAAATATAGGCCCACTAAATACAGGTTGAATAAAAGTTTTTTCTTCAATCTAAATTTAAAATACCAATCTTAAATAAATCTTATCTAAATGATAACATTTGTTTGTTATTATGTTAAGTCGAGGATTCTAATAATCCACCCTCGATTATACACATTAAAAGTTTTCCTAAAATCATCAAAATTTAATGTTAACTTTTATTAGGCCTATTCAAAAATTAAAGAGCTCTTTTCTTCTTCTGCAAAGTGAATGTATAGGTATTCTTTAGATTGAAAAATTACACCTCAACACGAGAATCAAACCCAGGACCTCTGGCCTAGTAAGCCAATGCTCTAACCACTGAGCTATCTAGGCATCGTCCTGTGCCCAAAGTCATTCTTCACTCATATTATTTTATGGCAGAGTCTGTGATGGATGTGTGGAAATCTTCAACTAAATCTGAGTGATTAATTAAGATCACGAGCTATCAGATAACATCACCATCTTCAACTTGAGAAGGCTTTATGGTGTTAATAGTACAATGAAAATTGTACAAATTTGCATATTGGAACCCTACCTAAATTCTTAGAGATTATAGACCAGCCCTTTATTTAATACTAACTCTTGACCACTTATAATAAAAATGCATGTTATTGGTAAATTTATATTCATGCTGTCAACCTTTGTTGAAGGGCAGATTGTGGCAGTGGAAGACACATCTTTACTGTCAAAGATCCAGTTGCAATACAGCATACCAGATAGTGCGGTGACACTTCTCGCTGATGGGGAATTTCTGTGTCCGGGATTGGTGGACTGTCATATCCACGCACCACAATATGTCAACCTGGGGCTTGGTCTTGACAAAGCTCTGCTGGAGTGGCTGGATACGTACACCTTCCCTCTTGAGGAGAAATACAAGGACATAGATTTTGCGACCAAGGTCTACAATGCTGTGGTTGTAAGGAGCACATTTTACTTTTAGGATGATATACTAAGGCAGTGCTCTCAAAACTTTAAGCTATTGCATACCCTGTACCTTTAGCAGCCCTTCATAAACAAGGATACAAATACCTGCTAATTTGTAAAGCATAAACGCTTATTCCGAATATTTGTAATAATAATATTAAATCATTTTAATGGTAAGCTGAACAAAGCTTTGGAAGAAGAAAATGTAAAAAATCTCCAAGGTGTGAGCCCGCAAGCGTGCTACACCGAGCGAGTGGTCGCCACCGTTAGCGATAATAGTGCCAACATTTGTGGATAGAGCTTTTCATGGGCTTGGCACAACAAACCCTCTCGCTGTTAACCTCAGTTTTTTTAGACCGGAGATGCTTCTTATTTATCATCACAAGGCAGAGTTTGACCTCGTTCCAAACCCACTGCTTCACGGAATAATTCTGAAAGCAATGGAGATCTAACCTGGGACCTCTGGATCTGTAGCCAGGAACTCTTGACTACCAGACCAGAGAGACAGACAGGGGGAAATAAATAGTTATTAAAGTCTTGGCCAAGTCAAAATCTTTGTTAATTTGTTTATCAAACTCACCATTATCAAAACATATTTTATGATTAATATCACTTAGTGGTATGTTGTGTACCCCCTGAAATTGATGGCATACACATGGGAGTATGTATACCACAGTTAGGGAAGCGTACTATGATGTGTTGACACTTGTTACAAATCACACAGTAAAATTGCTTTGGTGGCTGCATGGTCTAAGGTGCTAATCTCACAATAGACTCGACTGCCAATGATGGGGAGATTGGAGTTCGATCCCGGTTCATTGTACTGAGGGTGATTTTTCCTAAATGCTCCATCCATTCAAATGCATGTACACTTCTTCTAAATTCAACCTTCCTCATCCCAAACCCAGCCTAATTGCTATTTTAAAGTTAATTTATGTGGTCATTCAAGATGTTGTCAAATAATTCTTTAAGAGTCTTAACTGTTTCCTAGTACACTTTTTGGAGTGTTTCCTTGCAACTACTATTTCATTCAATTTTAAGTAATGAAGTTTTTTTTATTTGTCAAAAATAAATTAAATATATTGATATTATTTGAAACTATGGATCTGGAAACTCGAATTTGAAGTTGGGGCAGGGGAAGTATATAATGAAGGTGTAGAAAGATATATATTCCTTTAGGGATCTTGAAGTGGTTAGAGATTTTATGGGGTTGCTTGAATAAAATATTGTTAAGGTGCAGCAGAAGGGAGCGCAAGTGTTTTTACATTATTTATAGAATATTAATTTGTTGACAAAAATAAATCAAATATTTCTCCAGTAGCAACACAAAGTTTAGTTTTCCGCAAATGCTAATATCATCAGACTTTGAATATCTGTCAAGGATGTCCTGGAATTTTGTCAAAACATTTTAAATAAAGAGAAAAGTTTTGACAAAATACCAGGACACCCTTGACAGATATTCAAGATCTGTTGATATTAGCATGTGCAGAAAACTAAACTCTATGTTGCTACTGGAGAAATATTTGATTTGTTTTGGTCAAAAAAAAATGTAATGCTATAAAAACTGTAAAAATACTCGCATTCCCTTCCCCCACACTTTAAGTTTGCACACCTAAACTTGTTTTCATGAATGCTATTTTTAAAATACACTTTAATCATGACTAATTGTTCAGGTATTGTCTATCAAAGATTTAGGAAACATTTTATAGAACATTTAAAAAGATGTTTATAATTGAGGAGAATAATTTAAGCTAAGACTTTGAAATCTCAATTTATTTTCAAATCTTATCTTATCCACTTGTATGACTTGCCTGTGTCACAAGTGAACAGACAGACTCTTCTTACCAATATTGACTTGCCCGTATCTAGCTTAGACAACATAATCTTTGACCCTTGTTCTCAATTTGGCCGTGTTTTTTAACTATATCCTTGTAGAAGTTCTCTTTTACTCAATAGCTATCGCTAACAATCTACTCATTAGTGACATCATGTTGAGTTTATTGTAACTAATTATAGAAGTTATTTTTTTTACCTGATTGATGTCTGTATCTAACCAAACAAATTAAATATATAAAAACCTGAAATTTTTAGTGCAGATTTTTTTTAAGACATAACAGGCAAGTGGTTAGATGTATAGGTATTTAAAAATTAATCCCATTTAACATGGCTCATTTTTTTTCAAACTATTTTTTAAAACAAGCTATTTTAGATATTCTTCTCCTCTCACTTGCACACTTTGTTATCTGCTGCGCTCCGCTCTTTCTTGGTCTCCTTCGCGGTATGTTTCCTATATACTTGTATCCGGCATTCTCATTGGTGTTCTCTCCTTTTCCATCCTCATTACATTACCATAACATCTCAGCATTGCTTTCTCTACTACCTCCTGTACTCCCTGTAACCGAACTCTTCCTCAAATATCCTCGTTCTTTATTTTGTTTTTACTCTTGGCAGCTAACATGCTTGATGGAATCAAAAGAGGAAGAGTAGTGGAAAAATATAGGAAGATGGAGGTATTTTACTAAAGTGTGATTTCACAGACATCTGTTTGAAGCTGTTGTTAGCCATGCATTTTGGGAGATTGAAAATTTAATTTAATTAGGCATACACAGACTTCTCAAATCGTGTAAATAGTCTGTTTCAAAACTTACAACACTATGGCTGAGCTGGCAGGTGCTTCGCCCTATAACTTTGATGTAGCATGGATGCTTCAATCTGGAAAAGGTTTTGAGACTCTAGTAAACACAGTTGATTTCTGACTTAACTCCCTACTAACCCACACCAACTTGCCGGTCAGATGGTCTTACATCATAATTAAAGATTGGACGCTCAAATCCTCAAATTCTATCTTATTCAAGAGATCCAAAATTAATAAAGAACTCAAAAGGCTATATTAAACATAATCATAAAAACCTTTACTCAAAATAACAATTTTAAGCAATTGGTCAAAGTAATTATATAAAATTGTGTAGTTCAAAGAGTAATAAAATCACATAAATGGACCAAAAAAATATATATATGCAGGACCTATATATATATATATATATATATACATACATACATACATACATAATAACCCTGTCCCTTTATGGGTTAGGCAAGAAACTGTGCATAGAGTTAAAAACATTAATTCCATACTTAATTCATCCTCACTAACTTTCTCCACACATCCCTATCCTTGCAAACTCCTTTCTATACACAGTCATTCATGCTTTTTTACTTTATCGCAATCTTACAGGTAGAGAAAGTATTGTGATTGTAAAAAAAAATCAAATTCAAGATTTTAATGAATGTCAACGTTTTATGGTGCCTTGAAACTAAAAAAGTGTTTTTTTGAATTTCCGTCTTGTCTGTCTGTACCTTGGACTAGAGCCTAAACTATTTAACCAATTGGGCTAAAACTTAGTATCCAGGGTTTTCATGGGGTTGCCCTGGGGGGTTTTTGGGATTGGATATTTAACTCTAAAATTAAGAAATTAAAGGTAGTTTACTTAAGGGTAAAAAGATTTAAAAAATCATAGATTTTGATTAAATTTCATTTCAAAACATTTATAAATATTCCAAACAAAATGGCTACTCTCAATATTTCGGCAAAATGACTTTGAGGGTTCCAGTCTGATGCGTAAATTCTCATTTTTTATCATATCTGCGAAACTGACACTTATCATTGAAAATATGTAGATATATTTATAATACCAATTTTTTTATTTGAAACATATTTTTATAAAACCAATAACTTTCAAGCTATATGCAAATATATAAATTTTTTAACTTTTCGAACATTTATGGTAAAGTATTGCGACTGTAAAAAAATCCAACCCAAAATGTTGATAGATGTCAACGTCTCATGGCCCTTTAAACCCTAAAAAGTGGTTTTTGCAATGCCGTCTGTCTATGTGTTTGTTTAACTCTAAAATTAAAAGTAATTTAATAAAAAGTGAAAAGAGAAAAAGTAGATTTTCTCAAAATTGGCTTTAACACTTTTGATTAAAATTCACATCGAGGCGTTGATTAAGATTATAAATAAACTGGATATTTTCATTTTCACATGAAAATGACTTTGAGTTTTAGGGTACTTTAAAAATCGGAAATTTACGTATCTCCGCAACTATTTGAGATAATAAATAACTTATCATTTCAAAATTGTAGTGCTATTCGAAATAAAATCATAATGTATGTTTTAGAACAAAACCTTGGACTATGGCACAACTACAGCCTGTTATTTTTCAACCATCCACCTGGAAGGCTCCTTGAAACTAGCAAGTATTGTGAAGGAATTGGGTCAAAGGGCACTGGTTGGCAAGGTCAACATGAACCAGAACTCGCCAGAGAGTTTGACCGAGACAACCACTGCTTCGGTCCAGGATACTGAGTCGTTTATCAAGAGTGTGTTGGATTTGCAGGTGAGACTACAGTGGAATTGGCTTGGAATAAAACTTTTTGCTTATTCTGGTGGCTTAAATTGCCCATCTCATGACCAATTAACTTAGAAATTGGATACACAATCACACTTGAACCATGAATTGCATTTAGTGTGGTTTTAGGCATTTTTCACTTGACAACAGTGGAATTGGGACCAGTTAAATATTTTTTAAATTTGAAAATAGTTAATTTTTAAATGTTATATTTTTTCATATATGTTTAAATGGTTTCATTGGTATCATTTCCACTGTTTCCTGAATTTGAATACAGTAAGTCCTCGACTGACACTGATTCCAGTAATGTGGATTCGTGATGCGCAATTACAGTACTTTAGGAATTATATTTGTGTCTACATAGTCCATATTCTAAATCATGTGCCCTTGTCAACTAATGACATAGAGACTTTGTCCAGTAAAAATCTTCAAATTAAAATTGTCTACAGCAAGAAATAACCACCAAGCAGTCAGCTGATCAATAAATTAAACTAAATCAACTTTTTGAGAAAACAATCATCAAGGATATACTTGAAATATAGATTAAGTACGATCACAATAGATATATCCAAGCCATGATTTGAACTATCAAACTTATAATTAGTTAGTATAATTAGTCAGTATAATTAGTCAGTATAATTAGTCTCATTGGCCAATATGTTTTGATTTGGGGCCTAATGGACTGTCTCCAAAGATTCGGGTTCCAATCCCACGAAAACCATACCTTGCCAATATATGTGGGACAGACACATTTATTTTAAATATTTTATTTTATAGTCATCGGTGACTCTAAATTTGCGGTTGGGTTTTCTTTGCCAAAATGGGGCTAGAAGTTTATTATCCTGGCAGGAAATCTGCTATTGCCTACGTGACTCCCCACAATTTTTATTTGTTTAACAACTGCCGGTAAATTATGCAGCACACTCCATATAGCTTCTAAGGGCAGCCAATTTTCAACGTCCTTGGACAATTTGTTTCCACACTGTTTTCAAATAATAAGTAAGGATGGGCCCTTTAATCCTTAGCGATATTCAAGATTCAAGGATTTGAGGAAATTTCAGTTTCGAGGCTCGAATCCTTAAGAAATTATTTTGTTTTTCAATCTTTCAAGTGAAATTTGTTTTAGAGCTTTAATACTGCTTATTAGTGGTTCAGAACTACTTATAAAGGCCAGTTTCATAGTAAAGTTTAGTATGCCTCAAGTGCGGCGCTATACTAAATACAAGACGACACCTACCTAAACGCGAATGGAATGGGCCGTTCTCTCATAGGAAACTGGCCCATTCCATTCTGGTTTAGGTAGGTGTCGTCATGTACTTAGTGTAGCGCCGCACTTGAGGCGTACTAAATTTGACTATGAAACTGGCCCTAACTATGGGATAAACTTAACAACCAGGCCCCAAACCAGCAATTTAACACTTAACTGAATTTATGTATGTTATAATGAATGGCTTATAAGAAAGAATGCTAACATTTACTATTTGTATTTTCCCTTCTATTATATTTATATTTCCTCTTATGTTCAAAACTTTTTCAATATTCAAATTCGTAAAATAGTGAATTTGACCCAACTCTAATTTTTTTAAATAAAATTGATAGTCTATCTAATGTATTTTTGTTTCAGAGTGACCGGGTCCAGCCGATAGTGACACCTAGATTTGCCATTAGCTGCGACATGGACCTCATGAAGCAGTTAGGAGCCTTAGCTAAAAAATATAAAACTGCAATTCAGGTTGGAAATTTACCTTCAACGCTTGACAAATAACTTCCTCATATTCTGAGTTATAAAAATGTTGAATTGGTTCGACTTTTATTTGAAAGTTATTAAAATATATCCCTAGAATATCTAACTTAGAAGTCAATTCAATACAAGTTTATAATAATCTTGTGTTTTGTTTTCACAGACACACATTTCAGAGAACCAAAGTGAGATTGCAACAGTACTTGAGATGTTTCCTGAATACCAGACATACACAGAAGTGTATGATGGTGCTAACTTGATTACAAACAGAGTGAGTGTATATGAGTATATATATAAAAAAAATTAGAACGATAGGGTGAAATGTGTCAGTAAAATGTTGGTTGTAGATTATTTGTACATAACAAACACCTTAACATTATTTCAACAGTTTTGTTGGTGCTATGTCTTGAGTTTTTGTATTGGGCTTGGATATAAACTGTAGGTGAGGGCTAAAGTCTTTGTTATTCTTATTTTAAGAATATATCATATTTTCTGTATAGTCATGTTCAGTGTTTTCAAGGTTTATTCAATTGATATTTGCTCTACATTTGAAAGGCATGTGAATACTGAAGCAAATTTTATAATGTTTGTGTTATGATGTTTTGCTAGCACTGATAATTGAATATTAAGGTTAAAACTTTGCTATTTGAAGAAAGTACAATATTTCGGTAAATTTTTTAGCTAAAAGCGTAAAATAAATAAAAACACTTCTTGAAAATTACAATATTATAGCAGATCTGTCCCGGCTCTCGGTTCGACAACAACAAACTTATTTTTAACCTAATCCTACTATACTTTCAGGTAGGTTTCCTTCTCTTTCACTTACACTCTATTACTATACAGTGTTTCCACATTTTTTTATAATATTTCTAGGTCAAAGTTGAGATTTTAAATTATATTACATTTTTTTAACATACCGTATTTGACCTAACAGAAGCCCCATCTTAACTGTATTTTTTTTAGCCTAGCTACAATTGGATAAACTGGTTACTTCTAGGCCTCTGGTTACAAAAGAAAATGGTTTTTACACTTAGAGTTCCTGGCTGCCATTAGGTCAAATATGGCATATTTAAACGCTGAGGTCTCTTTGGAATTGCCATCATGTATGCTATATGTAATATGTTTTTCCAGACAGTACTGGCTCATGGTATTTACCTGGAGGATTCAGAACTGAAGATCTTAGTTAGCAAAGGAGCTACAATAGCTCATTGCCCCAACTCCAATACGTCTTTGAAGAGTGGAGAGTGTGATGTGCCTAGGTTGTTGGCAGCAGGGATAAGTGTAGGCTTAGGCACAGGTAAGATAAATTAACCTGTGTACTCTGTAGGTTTTCTTTTTTCTTTTAATGATATGGCAGGCTTCACTTATCCTTAAAACCCTTAATTTGTGGTGAATAAAATGATTGGATTTCATTAAATAAAATATTTAAATTTCGATTCGAAAAATCTGTAATTAAAAGGTTTTTTTTTTGTTAAAATATGTTCCAAATTTACTTTTATTTAAGTGATATGGTGCACCAAATAGGGTAAAATTTGTACCAAACAAACCAAAAATATAAAGTTAAACAAACCTACATTATTCAGTTTGTCTTAGCATAGTTTCTTTTTCTTCTGTATCGTTAAGTATTTGCCACTATGATACCCTATTAAAATATATATTTTACCAATGTTATGCTCTTTGGTTGATGGAAATAAATTTCCCAGACTTAAGGAACTTTATTTGGTAAGTTATATTTTGTTGTCACTATATCTTACTACCCACCCTGGTTGTATGAATATGAACTAATTACTCTTAAGTGTTAGGGATGAAGAATGTTAAATTTAGAGGAAGTGTACACATATGTGGGTGGAAAGCCATTTAGGAAAAATCACACTTAGTACACTTGATCAGGATTCGAGATAAGAGAAGGCTCGGAAAAATAAATGGTACAATGCATTGCACTGACTTTCTCTCACTTTTATCTTAAAATATACATTTACTAAAAACTCATAAGATTTTTGAAACGAAATAATAGGCCTGTACATTGTTGTAGAAACACTAAGCCAAAGATCATAAATGAAATAATACACACTACTACTTACTCTATGGCACTAGGAACTAGGAACACTTACAAAAAAATTAGAAAAGTGAAACATATTTGACCACAAAAGAGCATAAGAATCTAACTCATTTTCAAAGACCTGAATTAAAACGAATATATATTTGCTTATTGCTCAGAAATTATTGGTTTCATAAAAATATATTTCAAATAAAAGATTTCTATGCTAAATAGTACTACATCTTTACAAGTTATTTTGTATCTCAAATAGTTAGAAGAGAAATTATGAAAATTGAGAAATATCTCATTTAAAGTATCCTCAAGGTCATTTTCATGAGAAAATGATAATTGTCAACTTGTTTGTAATAAAAATAAACAGTGTCTAGATATAACATTTAATCAAAATAGTTAGAGCAAATTTCAAGAGAATCAATTTTTTTTCTCTTTTTACCCTTCATAAAACTACCCTTAATTTTAAGGTTAGACATCCAATTCGAAAAAACCCTTAGGGGGAACCTTACGAACACCACAAACACCAAGTTATAGCCCAATCTGTAAAATAGTTTCAACTCTAGCTTAAGGTACAGACAGAAGGCATCGCAAAAATACACTTTTTTTTTTATTTCAGGCGGTCATGAAACATAGACATTTATCAAAAT